>JAMLFT010002419.1:0-25619 GCA_026544285.1 Pachyrhizus erosus | reverse complement strand
TAAATATTATTTACTAAAATAAAAGACATATAAAATGAAACGAAAAAATTGTATCATATTAAATTATGTATGCAAACAATTTTAGTCAGTAACTTTATTTTATAATATATATATTAAATAATTTATAACAATAGATGTCACTTAGAATATTTTATTTCAAACTAATAATTAAATATGAAATTAGTAAAATATGTTTATCTAATAAAAAAACTTTTTTTTCCTTAATATTACTTAAATATTTCAATATATTATAAATAAATAGTTGGGTCTAATATAAATAATAAATAATCTGTAACAATATATGTCTTGAGTTGATTGTGTTAACGGAGAAGAAAATAGGGAACAAAATATTTTTCAAATAGATGCCATTTTTTAGATGATATAATATAAATGTGATGTTACTAATTAGTATGATGTTCCTCATTATAGGAAAAACGTATTCTGTAATTCTATATATATTTACTTTTTTAATATTTATTAAATACAATAATTTTAATTGGTAAAATAAGTGAATGAAAATTACTATCTTACCAAAATCAATTTATATTTTCCTAATATAAATATACACTTACAAAATTAAATAAAATAGTTTCAATGGGCTTGGTGACGTGAAACCCTAAATGTAAAGGTTACACAATTACAAAAATAAAAGTCTCGGAAGCAAGCCGCAACCGTCATGATGAAACGCTCCATGGTGAAAGAAATTATCCTATGCGTTGCCGGTCAACTTTAAGGATACACTGTTAATATTTTTTTAATTACTAAAATAAAGTAAGGATAAATTACTAAAACACATATTTCTGGTAAAAAAAAATAAAATACTATATATGCAAGGTTTTGAGTAACGCATCTTAACTGTTGAATATTATTCTTATCAATTCAATGGTCATTTAAAACTAATCCACCATAAATCATTTACTTCACTGAACCACGGTAGCTAGCATTAATTATCAATTATAACTTCGTATAAAATCAAGATTTGATATTCATTTAGCAATGAAATATATGATTGATAATATATAGAGAAAGAAATTATGAGTAACTTAAAGAGTTATTTCCTATTCTTATTTTCATTTATTTAGACTTATTTAAGTTTTTTATATTTTAGTTTTTTTATTTTTTATTTTTGTAAATTTTTTAAAATTGTTTTTATAAATTTTAAACTTTTTATTTTTACTTCTTATCATAAATTTTCATTATATCATGTTAACAAAATAACATATGAGACATCAAGAATAATGTCACATGTGTCACGTCATTATCATTTTAGAAGAATTAAAAATAAATTTTTTTATTACAAGAACTAAAAATAATTCTTTTTATTATAAGGACTAAAATTTAATTTTTTTACAAGGACGAATAATAAAAAAAAATATTAACTAAAGGTAACATATTTGTAGACACAAAAAAAAATTAAGTCTTAAATATAATATATAATCTTAATTAAAAATTAATATAAACTAATAAGGTAAACTATATTTATAGTCTTGAAATTTTTTAAGATTTCTTTTTTTAGTTTCTAAACTATTTTTAGTCCTTAAACATTTTTTTCATCCTTACTTTTTAGTCCTTTTTAAAGACTAAAAATAAAAACAAAAAAATTAAGAGATTAAAAGTAGAAATGAGAAAAAGTTAAGGAATGTTGACAAATCAAGAAAAAGTTCAAAGACTAACCAAAAATCTTAATAAGTTTAGAATCTAAAAAGATAGTTTACCCAATTAATAGTTATGCATTTTCTAAATCTTTACTTTTTTTTGTATTCAATACTATAAGGTCACTTATAAATTGTATAAATATTGTAATTCTCTTATTCACCATATATATTATTTCTTTTCTCTTTAACATGCACGTATCATAGAAGTAAAAAATACACATTATTTCTTACTTAAAAAGCCTAATTTGGTATTTTTTTTTTAAAATAAAACTTACTAACACATAGTTTAGGCATTCTTGATAAAAGCATACACTAGGTTTTTTTTAATTAAAAGGATTTTGAAAAAAAAAACCTAAATCTAACATTTTTAATAAATAGATCAAACTAGATTAGGTCTTACATAAGCTAGGCCATAAGCCTAGGAAAAGTCACCTTGAGTATTTTTCATCTCTACTTACTATGAATGATGTTAAAAGAAATTGAAGAGAGTGTAAGCAAAAGTGAATGTGTAAGAGTGTTGAGCGAGGAAAAAAACAAAATAAGTAATTAATTGAATATTTGTGTGTGTTCATGTCGAGAGTTTATAAAGTGTGTATTTACTTTTTTTCTTCTTTTAAGGTACGTGTGTGTTAAAGAGGGAAAAAATAATGTATTTGGTGAGTGAGAGTCTGGAGTGGTTATGCAATATATCAATAAACTTATAGTGTTAAACAAGAAAAGAAAAATAAAGAAAGATTTAGAAAATACATTATTATTAATTTTATATTAACTTTTAATTAAAATTATACATTATATTTAAGTCTTATTTTTTTCATGTATGCAAATATGTTGCTTTCTTCTTTTGGTTTATGTAATTGTTTTTTTATTTTTTGTCTTTGTAATTTTTTTCATTTTAGTCCCTAAATTTTTTTAATCTCTTTATTGTAATAATGATGTAGCATTGATAATGTGGCATTGTCATTGAAGTAACACTAATAACATGATAATTTACTAAAAAATAGTGATGTTGGCAACGTTGATTTATTTCAACACCAATGTTTGTATCCATCTAACATTTGATGTGTGCCCTTGGAAACATGTACCTCTAGTTCTTCAACCAAAAGAGGGGGAACTTATTCTAGAATTTAAGTTTGGACCTAACTTAACATTGCAAAATCAACTTGTTAGATAAGGGTGACCTTCCAATTATATACACTATTTTGCTCTTATCAATAGTCAGTGTAGAATCTCCAACACTTTGCAACAAGGATGATACAACAAATAAGACATGCAACAACACAAAGAGAAAGTGATACTACTCAATCGAGTTGGTGCTACAAAATGGTTCTTGTAAGATCAAGAAAGTACCGAAAGAGAGTGATGTTAAGAGTAGCCTCATGCATGATAAATATTTGGTAGAGAACTTTGTTCTGGATAGTGATGCTAACATTGACGTAGGAGATGATGTCAACACCATATACTTCCTTGTTTTCAAGAGAAGAGTGTCTTTAAAATGTTGTGTTTTCATTGACAACATGACTTCAAGATTTTGTGAAGAGAAGGGGCTTGGAGGAAGGAGATGATATTGGTCTTTACTAGGATCCATACAACAGTCACTTCAATTTCTTTGTTCTCCATGCCCATTAGGATAGATATATATTACATTACACTAAGCTCTAGTATTCATTTAAAAGAAGAGTGTAGTTTGTTTTAGGGTTTCTCATCATTCTTTCATTAATTATAAGCCTTCATAGTTTTGCTTTGATGTTCTTTTATAAACATAACCACAACCTTGGGATCTTACGGTGTTACACTGTTAGGTTTTCATTGATAACCCTTTTGTTCATAATATAAGTTGTCCACTGTCCATTTTCGGTAAATAAGTTATCTACTTCGTTACCTTTACGCTACTGTATTTTCTACTTGTTGCAAAAACATGCTAGGCTATGAATGGAGGAACAAATCATACCAAACTAACCTTTAAAATTGTGTGTAACTTTTATATTTGTAATTTCGTGGTTTA
The DNA here is from genome assembly GCA_026544285.1 of Pachyrhizus erosus. Classification (NCBI taxonomy): domain Eukaryota; kingdom Viridiplantae; phylum Streptophyta; class Magnoliopsida; order Fabales; family Fabaceae; genus Pachyrhizus; species Pachyrhizus erosus. The sequence continues at coordinate 21,962 of JAMLFT010002419.1, read as the reverse complement.
AGTGGGGATTCTCCTTATCAAAGGTTTAAATTGCGGTTACAATTGTGTTTTGATCATTGTCTCTATTTCAATTTGATAAAAATAAATAAACACATAAATGATGCGATAAAAAATAAGCCCAGCACTTACAGATGATGATTGGAATTAGTCACGTGTGAAGTAAGTGAATCTAGCTATTGACTAATTTTCCCTTATTTTCTCACCTTTCCCTACCCTCAAAACACCTCAACTTTTGGTTCACCTTTATAAAATTCCTATTTGAAATCTTCTGTTAGCTATCACTTGCATGCATTTTGCCTCGCTCTTGTCCTCTCTCTTTTAACTTTTCTTCAATAGTAACCAATTTATAACCAGGGGGAATAGCAAACAGATCCTGGTCATCAAATATCCTACTACTAGATTCCGCACTTGATGAACTAGATCTAGAAGGGGTCTTTATCCACTGAAACCATGATGATGATGATGAGGAGGAATGTTCCTCTTCTGGGTTCTCTTGGTCACCGGTAGTAGGACTTGATGGGGCTGATTCAAACTCATCTTCCTTTTCATGTTGTATTTCTTCAAACTTTGTAAAAGTTACCAATACTCTGACAGTGGATACCACAGGGATTGCCACCTGAATTTGCAAAGTCAATGAAAATGGGTATAGTCATATATTAATTAAAAAGTTAGAAGAAAGGGGAAAGATCAAAGACAAGCATGACACAGATAGAAGAGAAATCATTAATAATATCAATTTTTCCCTTTTAATCCTACCAAGTCAACCCACATGTCTACTAATAAACCCTATTAAGCAATAAAAATAAGAAAGGAATAAATCAACTGTTCTGGCCTTCCGGGTAACCAATACAAGTAATACAAACACGCACACACATTATAAGTTACACCAATTTTTACTCTATTCAATAATAGCCTTTTATTTGATAATTTTATTTCAAATTCCACCTTAAATCAAAAGTTTTTATGATATAAATCATGTCTACAAAATATGATACTAATCCTAAATTATTTAATATTTTATTAATATACATTAAAATTGATATATTGCTTTCAAATACAAATAATAAGAACTCTTTTGATTATATTCTCATAGATATTCAATTTTGAAAAAATTTAGTATGAACAATCAATATAATATATAATTATAATTTAATAGTTAGATTGATAAAAAATACATTTTATACAAAGTTATCGATGGTATAAAAAATTGTGTAACTCATTAGTGTAAGTTGCTGCCTCCTCTATTGATATATATAGTACCAAGATTAGATTGTTGAACTAGTATTCTAGCAAGGATGTAGCCTTGCCCATTAGAATATGAACTTAAGAATTCTATTGTGCAAAGTCTATGCAATACCAAATCCATTAAGATCCAATTTGTTTCCGAAGATGAGACCAGAGCATGATAAAATTGCAGGTTATGCGCACATACTAGCACAGCATGATGCCAAGCTTTAATTAAATAACTCATTTTGGTTGCCAAATTAAAAATAATACCGTTTTGAATTTTTAGAGATTAGCATACATCTACTAACTATCATTTGCAGAAATATATACCTAAACAATGATAAGTGTGAAAATAATCCATCCACATGCACATTCTATCACAATACATAGTAATTGATTGTTCTCATACTAATGTCATTATTCTCAGTGGAGATAGTTGAGACATCGCTACTACCCACTCAATAGCGAAGTCCAGATTTCTCAAGCCAAACTCATGCTGAAATCTATGTTCTTGAGTCCTGAGTGAACTCTTGGTTTAGTTGAATTCTTCTTTCTTAAACTTCAGGTCATGTATGGACAAGTTTACTATCCTTTCATTCAATTTATAGTCTCATAGAAAGAACCAATAAAACAGAGTTCTGATTGTCCACCCAACAACAAATTAAAATCTTAGTTTTTCTTGAGAAGGTTCTCAAAATGAGTTTTGAGCTTCTCTTACCACAAAATTTTAAGGCTTGCTTAATAGATGTGAAACAGGAAGATGGAGAAGCAAAGGAATGAATTTTCCGAATTATGATGTATGGTTGGATATATTCTCAAAGTTCACCCCTGCACACTACAATATTTCCATTTTCATCCAACCAAGCATATCAATAGTCTCTGACATAACAAAGTTTGTTCTTTGTATAAAAACACTGGCAGCTGCAAAACAAATGCACTAGATCTAACCAACTTCTATCTAATGTCTAGATGGCAAGTTTTATATATTTTTTTCAGAATTCAATCATGAAAAAGCAGTGCCTCATGCAGGCTAAAAATATCTTTATTCTTCATGATTGAACTATAGAGCTTTCTAATAATTTTCATGAAATACTCTCTTGAAGAGACAACTAGCCAACATACAAGCTTTCAGAAGCATTCAAGCTCAAACACGTACAGCAAACATTGTATAATATACTTCCTCCATTCTTATTTATAAGATTCAATTACCTTACCTAATCCATCAAGATTATGAAAATGTGGTTAATTTAGTTAATAGAAATAAATTTGTCTTAAATTTATATAATTTTCAAAAAATACCATTGTTATTAATTATCTTTTCTCTCTTCTAAATATATGTCAATATAATCTCTTTTATTTAAAGAGATCTTTTTAGTCTAAAAATAATTAATACATGAAACAATGTGGATTAGATCTTATATAAAGGAACAAACAATTTTAAAAAGTTAGGTCTTATAATTAGGGTTGGAGGCAGTACTTTTTAAGTAAAGAAGAATATAATATCTACCATAATCAATACATGGACATCATAAATAATAATGATAATAATAATTTTCCCTAGTGGCTACTGTATCAAGGAAGGCAAGAGGGAAAAGGCTAAGTAAATATATAATTAGATGGAATTTTCAGATTCCAATGAGTTGTGCCAAGAAATTTTGATGTCTTGTGAAATGCTTAAATCAAAAAACAGAAAGGGGACATACCTTGACTGGAAAGGATTCCTTTGGAAGTTTTGTTGTAAGGAGTTCTCTTAACCGGCGGACCGCTTTAATTCTTTCTGCAAGAATGTCAAGCATAGGGAGCAATTCTTCAATTTTTAGTGGAAAGTTTTGGGAAAGCCAAAGGGCAGGCATCATCCCTCTCTTAAACTGGGTTTCACCCTTCTGGCTAGATGAATTCTCAGAAGGTTGTGCATTGGTGTTTTTCTCCTTGTGGTCTCTATGTCCACTAGACCTTCCTTTCTTTTCTTTCTTTACATGATTACTTTTGTGACGGTGGCCATTGTCATCTGATGAACTCATTGCAACTTCCAATTGCTTCTTTTCTTCTTCTGTCAAAATGTCTTCAATTTTTTCGTCATCCTTCTTACTTTGCTTGGAAGCTGGCTTGGCCTCAGGTGGTGGAGCTCCGGGGATCCTTCTGGATTTCACACTAAGAACCACATTTTGCATGTCATACACCTTAGCTTTCCATGGTCCCACCATTTCTTTTCTCTCCTTGTTCCTCCATGTTAACTGGGGTACAAGAAGTGCCTGACTCACATCAATCCCAACCCCCACTGAATCAGACCTAGACTTCTTAGCCAATGTGTTCTTAACCTGTCTATCAGTGGGGGCAACTGTACTAGGTGAAACCACAACTACTTCCTTCTCTTTGTGAGAGACTTTGAACAGCGATCCAGAGAATTTCCTCTCATCATCTGAAGTACCCTCACCTAGGAAAAGAATGCTCTGATTAGACCTCTTGATTTTCAAACCATCAAAGCCGGCCAAAGTCATATCAGCCCTCATATTCCCACCCTTTTTCCAAATCTTGTAAGTATCTGAAGGTGCAATCCTTGAGATGAAAGGTATCACAGAACTCTCAAAATGGAATGTAATCTCCATGTAGAAGTCCTTCATCCTCCTCATAGTCCCTATATACCTAGGTAACCTTCTAAAATATTTTCTGTCATAGTCATTCCAATAGTACTTAATCATAACCATTGCTATTTTATTTTGTTTATTAATGATAGCTTCTCTAAGAGCAGTCCACCCTTCCTTGTTCTTCAACCTACCATTTGCCCCAGCATCCATGAGCATTTCAGTTGCAACAATATCACCAAGTTTTGCAGCCAAGTGAAGAGGGGTGTCACCATTTGGTACATCCCTCCTATCCACCACAACAGAGATGGCTGCGGCCTTCTCATCCTCAGCTATTGAAGCAGCCTCAGTTTTAATCTCAAAAGGGCTACCTAGTTTTGGGAGAATTCCAAGTGCCTCCTTAAGACCACTATGATCCTTCAATATTATAGCCTTATGCACAGAACTATGAGCATATGCTGAGACATTAATGCCTGCCATTGCTCACAAATTAGAGGGTACTAACCCACACTAGTCAATAATCACAACCACACACTGATTCAAATCATCCAAAACAGGCTTACTTTTCAACTATTATGGAAAATTATGGGAAAATTGGATTCACTCCTACCGGAAATTGGATTGATCACCGATTCCAGCAAGAACATATGATTTCATAAAACTGTACGATTTTGGCAATCTGAATCAGGAGAAACTCAAAAAACGAACAGATTCATTGACAATACAGGGAAAATTTGATAAAAATCAAGAAGGAAATCAACCCAAATTTGATGACAACCAAACAGTACAATCAATACAGCTGAGACAACAATTAGGAGCAAAAAAAGACAACGGTCAAACCAAGCATTTGATGAGGCATACGTTTGTAATGGGAAACTCAAAAAAGAAATATGAGAAAAATCATGAAGAGGGGAGATTTCTTTGAGAAAATAGCAAAAAAGAAAAGAGAAAAATGAAATAATTACTTATAATGAAACTATAAGTGAAGGGTAGAAACACATAACTCAGAAGCGAAGTCTTGAAATAGAAAAGATTGTTTTAGACCAGCATGTGTGGATCTAAGGGAGTTAGAGAGAAAATTCAACTCTCCCAAATTAAGCCATAGAGATTGAGGGGGAGAACTTTTGTTTTTCATATTTATCCTGGCTTAAATTTTTTTCTTAGAACTTTCTGTTTTAGTTTGCGGATATATAAGAAAGCTGTTGAAGTTCAACCCGTTTAAATAGGGTGATGAAATGGCCCACAAACGGAGACGGATTCAGTGACTTTTAAAGAGAAACTTTCCTCATTTTAAGTCATTAGACCAATCTCACCGTCTAGATTTTTCAACTTCTTGTAAAGAAATTTTTGTAGCTAAATAAAATCACCAAAACTGTTTTGACAATTCCTAAACCACTAGAAATTTTCTGTTGTAGAAATAATTTCTGAGAATTTAGAAATTGGCAGAGGATTTCTGGCATTTTTAAAATTAAAAAAATATAGAACCAAATTGATAATTAAACCAAAAAAACATCTTATAAAACAAGCGTCAAAATCTAAACTTACCAATTTGATTAAATGGATTCGAATGAAGGGAGTCGCTGTGACTTTCCCTCTTTAGAGTCACCGAACCCATTTTTTCCTCAAATCTTGGATATTGGCATGCTGACCCGAAGTTGGCTATAACCTAACAGCCACAAATTTGTTCACCAAAGCACTCCTTAGACAAAAAAAAAAAAAAATTGTTATCAAAGTTTTTTTATATTACAAAAATTTACAATATGACATTTTTCTTTTTAAAATTTTATGCTGATTTTAAGATAAAAATATTAATTTAAAAGTTCAGTAGACTTATCATGTTCACTCCTGTCTATTTTATATTGAAAATTTGAGTAGTGATAACATTTTTTTAAAATTTATATTCCTTTCATTAAGTTTTAATTTTTAATTTTTATTTTTTTTATATTTGTAATGCTTCCCAAATACTATTGCTTAAACTTAATTCATACTTAAATATTAACTCTTGATACACCACATCAAACCAAAAAGATTTGCTTAAAAAAGAAATCAAATTTAGTCCATCTCAAATAAAAAAAAGATCAAAGGTTAATCATTCTCTCTTATATTCTTACTTTTTCAATTACTCTTATAATTTATCTCTATCTGCTTTAATAATTAATTAGAAATGTTTTAAATTTTGTATCAGTAACTTGTAAAAGAACGAGTGAAAGTGTAGAAACTAAAATGAACTCTATTGGCACAAATTTATAAAAGAAAGTAGAATCAAAAGAGAGAATTTACAAGGAAGTGTAAAGGAAGACATTGTTCCACAGCACCACCATACTAAATTGAATCAGGTCAAGTTATCGAATGACTTGTTGATGCCATTTCAACACAAAAAATGGAAGCTATGGACAAAAGAAAAACACAACAAAGGTGTTTCTCTATTTAACATCTACTTTTCTTTAGTCACAATTTCTTCTTGAACTTAACAAATATGGTCAAGAAAATCAACATATTGTTGGTGCAAGTATTATTAAACTCAAGTCTCTTGATTAAAATTGAGTTCGAGTATTAAGAATACAAAAACAGTAATTGAGATGTGTTGGTGATAAAAATGTTAGTTGTTGGATTATAGCTGTTTTTCTCACCTAAATACTATTTTATTTGATAGTGATCAAATGGACTAGGCCCAATTTAATTCAAAAGTGCATAGAGGCCCACAATGAGAGCCCTGTAACTGGTAGACATGAATTTCAAATTAGAACCGCAACCGTCAAGTAGTTAAAAGGATCAGTGTTACTGCACGTAAACCACTTCCCTAAAAAAGTGAGAAGTTGGTGGTTATCTTTAACGAAACAACTGGCAGTTGAGCCTTACAAAAGAATTTGAAAGTTTACCTTTCCTTTCCATTTTTACTTAGCATTTACTTGTTTATTTTACAACATTGTTGATCAATTTTTCTTTTACTTCCAATCGTTTACAGTTTTCCTTCTGTAAATATCTTCACGAATACCGTATTATATAAACCTCAATACCTCCTCATCTGTTAAGAAATTTTTTGAAACCTAATTAAGAAAGTGTCCTTTCCTCAAGCTAGTCAACTAAGTGAAAATCAACTCTAATTGGTGTTTAAACATCACAACTAATCAATTGCAATGTTCACACCATCGGAAGAAAGAATCTCATTAAAAGTGGTCAAACAAGTCATCAATAATGTCATGATAATTAAAAAAAATACACCAAAATGGAAAAATATTTCAACATATGTTTTATAAAAAAAACCCAATTTCAAGTTGTCATCCATGTCAAAATATTTTCTTCATCAAAATGTGCCATAGAAAGAGAGATGAAGCATTTATGACAACTTTTTATGACAAACATAATGATCTCTCACTATATTGATCGGGAGAACCGAGTTCCCGCTCAATGTTTTGCAATATAGGAGTCACAAGAAATGCAACAAACATAATATGTGTTACAGTTCAACCTCAATAGGCTTTATCAAATGCATGGATATGTATATTTTAATAATTACCCGAACAAAATATGGGTGAAGCCCAAATATACCTTAAACATCCAAGGTGGACTGGCATGACTTGTTTTTGCACAAGCCCAATTGCACGTCGAGAACTTAAGGCAAGTTCAGTGATAAATGGTACCAAATTTCATCAATATTAATGCTGAAATATAAACGTACTATGATAAAGCCCCCAAAGCTAGTAAACAAATTCTTCAGTTTATTTACATGAATAAAATCATGAGAAAGAATTATAACCAAACAAAGATGAATTTAAACTGCAATCATGAATATGAAAGTTGCCCACTGTGATTGCAACTATCCTGAGTAAATGATTTTCCGCATATACTGAAACACAATCAACAAATTCTTTGGTGTAAACTTGAAAACCCCAGCAATTATTGCAAGAATCACAATGTTTCTTTTCCTTATGCCACAAGCCCCAAATGGTAAATGCATTACTCCTTGGAGGATCACTCAGTCCTACATGAAAGATAGCTTCCAATTCAATTTCCAGACAAATGGCCTATGTTCTCTAAACAACCAAAGTACTTTGAGGTGTGGAGCTTACTTATTAAGTGGCATAATCAGTTATGACTTTTTCCTTTCTTTGACTTGTTCTTCTCTTGCATCTTCTTTTTCTTTGCTTCAGCAGTAACCCAAGTATAGTCAGATGGAATTGCAAATGGGTCTTGAATATTTTCTATTCTACTGCTGGATCCTGAAGCAGATGTACTAGAGCGATAAGGAGCCTTTATCCATTGAAACCAAGATGATGCTGAGAAGTGTGGCACTGCAGGGCTCTCTTGCCCAGTTGCAGATGGACTCGTTGGTGGTGTTGCAAATTCGTCTACTGGCTGTAGTTCTTCAAACTTTGTAAAAGTGACCAATACTCTGATGGTGGGAACCACAGGGATGGCAACCTGAATATACAAGGGGAAATGGATTTACATCATTTACAAAGAGAAAGTAAAACATGTAAGAGAAAAAGAAAAGCCAACAAAGACAGTAATTACTGTGATGTACAATAAAGATACATTGAAGTAACAAGCTAGGATTAACATGATAGGGTTTCAGTCCAAAGGAAAAACCTTCAATATGAAGTTTAGGAAGTGCTAGGTCTAGTATCCAGTTCCATTCCAAGATTGATCACATGAACTTATGCAAAACAATATGACCAGGCTAGCTTGAAGGAACAAAGGACCAGCCCACAAAGACGCATGTACAGACTCCAAAGACATACAAGATTATTTATCATATCTGTAATACTAGATTCAAGAGTTGAATAACAAACCTTGGCAGGAATTCACTATCAGTGCTTTTAAAATCTAAACTAACTACAAGTGAAGAAAAAGTTAATCAAAAGATCCATGGTTATAACAACAAAAATATGCAATGATCCATGATCCAATACAAGCTCTGCAGCTGAATTTTTCTAGTCAAAGAATTAATAACTTGGGACTTTTAGCGAACAGGCTCAACATCATATTAGAATAGATAAACATGGTTCAGTTTTTATTAATTAAAAACAAGCAGACAGATAGGAAAGCACCAGTGATGAGGATAATGAATCAGATCAGGCCAACTCATCCAGATTAATCAAACCCATGAACTGCATGAGAATTCTAATTCCAAAGAACTGAAATTATCTCCTCAATTTCCCCCTTTTTTTAATCATTTTTGCTTTCTTTAAATTCATGTTTTTTTTATTATTTGATGTTTGCATTTCTCCAACTCAACTCAATGACCAGGCTGAATTTAATAACATTGATAGTAAGAGAAAAAGGATGGAGAGTACAGCTATAAGAAGGATAAAAAATCCTCAGAAATATAAATAGAAAAATACACAAATAATGAAAAATGAAGAATGCAGTAAAGTTGCACAATCTATATGCACGTTTGAAATGACAACTTTCTTGATTCAAAATAATATGCACACCAACTAAAGGATGACCATAAACAAAATCCAAACACAAGGGCAAGATGACATTCCTATATGCAAGCAATAAATGCAAGAATAAACTGCACATTGCCACACAATTTTAGCTTCCTTGTATTTTGTATATGCTTTACATCTAGTATCTAATAATCATAAATTGCTTAAAGTGGGGTAAAAGCAGTGCTCAACAAAAACCCAGAGCAAAAATTCCTAAAGTAAGAAGTGATCTTACAATCAGTAAACAAGAATCCAACTGTTTATAACAGTAACTGCATGTAACGTGCATGTTGGGAAAAATAGCAGAGTGAGGTTTATCATCTATGACTATGAGCATACAACAAGGCGTTTGCATTAATCCTGTTACGTACAGCAATCCAAACAAAGCACTTTACTTTAAGGTAGCTTTGAACTCCTAAAAAGGATTCACAAAAACACACTAGAAGAGTACATTGTCCAAATTGTTCTGTCTTGATTGGTAAAAAAACTGAGTAGAATCTAGTAAAACTAGAGGCGTAAACTATGCAGAGTGATAAGAAGATAAAGGCAAGGAAAAAATCTCTAAGCAAGCAATATTAATAACCTAAAAACCTTCCCAACGGCAGATATTAGTACCACCACCCAAACATGAAGAAATCAGTGGTCTTAAACAATGTATCCATTCCAGGATGTATTGAGTTAAATTACATTGAATATTGGCTTCGTTTTCATTCAATTAATGATTCAACCAGTATTAGTTCTGAATTGTGTGGTATTTTAATCAAGTAATCTCTAAAGAATAGAACCATAGATGCATAGCTTCTAGATCAATTCGGCCCAACATTTTTTTGGCTTAAAAGCACCTCTTACAAATTTAGGTTATAGGCCTAACTTAACTCCAAAAACTAGCTCATAGCATGAGGGTTGCCCTCTACTTATATACATTATTTTAGTCATATCAGTAGTCGATGTGGGATCTCCAACACCCCCTCACACTAAGATTGGACATCTCAAGCGTAAAGTTTACAAGACTGAAAATTTATAGGTGGTTTGATAGTAGCCCGACAGCAAGTAGCACGATAGACCCAACATTAGATGTTAGAATAGGCATTTATACCATCTTAAAAATGTAGGTTATAGACCTAACTCAACTCCAAAAATTAGCTCATAGGGTAAGGATTACCCCTTACTTATATACATTATTTTGGTCATATCACTAGTCAATATGGGATCTCCAACAGCAACTTTAAAGACAAAGCTCAAAATAAGAACTTTAGAAGTAAAATAGAAGTTATTTGGAGTTTTCATTTCATTTAGCCAGAGAGCAAGAGAGAGCTAGGAAAGAGCAAGTGGGAGCAAAGAATAGGCAGAAAGAGGAGATATGTCAACTTCTTTCTAAAGAGCTACTTGTCTTTTCTTTGATAAAATTAAACTTCTTAATCTTTTAGTAAGTTTTCAGAAAATGTTTGGTTCAACTCCTTTTAAGAGAAACTCAAAAATAGTTGGGCCAAACACTACCTTATTCATGTAGTCTTGTCAATCTCAATCAGAGAATATTTCTATTTCTTCACTTTAATGAAAATTTTAAATCTTGATCCAAAAGTTTTACACTTGTATTATAACTGTTAAAAGAGAAAAAACAAAAAGATATGGTGCTGAAATCGAGTGTTTGAATACACAGTAGATGCATGTTTATATAGGTTAATTACATTAATTATACATAAATAGAGAATATTTTGTTTCCTCTAAATCAAAAATTATATTACTATAAACCACAATTATTAATAAATCAGAATATTATATTTTGATTTTCAACACTTTCCCTCAAGTTGAAGCTTACTAAGCTTTCAACTTATTACAAGAAAATAATTTATCTACAAATATAATTAGAAAACATAAAAAATTGAGCTCCACCAAAAACCAATAATTTGAAAAACAATTCAAGGATGTTGGAGAAGCCAAAGAGAAATGCTAAAAAAAATTAGCTTAACCAGATAGTTCAAATCATCATCAGCAAGAGAAAATATTCATGGCAAGCGAAGCGAAGTCCATTGTTGAAACCACAATTGGAAACTTCAAACTGATAGTGTTGGAGACCTAAATTATTCAAACTTGAAACAAAATCTACTACTTCTAAGACAGAGACAAAAACAATGCATCTAAGAAATAGTTGAGACAAATGCACCTAGTACATAGACAGGGACCAATGCATCTGGGACATAAACAGAGTCGATATATATGGGGCAAAGATGGGACTAGTGCATCACAAAGATAGGGCTAATGCATTTTCTGAATAGATAATTCAGAAAATTTTGACCATGATGATGCTCTCGTCGAAAAACTCACTGACAATGTGGCAATGACAACTGACAATGTGGCAATGACAAATGACAGGGGGCAGCAATCAAAAATTCCTTTTCCGAAAAATGAGCAGCAAGTAAAAGGGCAAACTAGAGTTGTACATGGTTTGCCAAACATTTATCTCTAAAGACACTACGTCCATCCGGCAGGCACGGTTCTTGAGATCACTTTATCAAGCTCTAGATACCATGTTAAAAGAGAAAAAAAAAACAAAGAGATATGGTGTTGAAATTGTATGTTTGAATACATAGCAGATGCGTGTTTATATTGGTTGATTACATTAATTACACATAAATAGATGATATTTTGTTTCCTCTAAATCAAAGATTATGCACCTATAAATTGCAATTATTACTAAATCAAAATATTATGTTCTGATTTTTAACAATAACTTAAAAATAACTTACTGAAAATCTTTGATTCTTCACATTTAGGATACTTTCCAGCAAACAGAAGGCAGAAATAATACTGGTAAAGCCAGCTGCAATTTGTGACCTCTTGGTTGACCAATCTTAGCCTAATGCACTAAAATAATACTCAATAAGATGCCTAGGAAAGTGTTGAGAATCAACATTTATTGTAATAAATTTAGTTTCTATAATCTCAAATTTAGAGGAAACCAAATATCCTCTATTGATGTGTAATTAATTCAATAAGCTTATATAAACTAATACCTATGTTGTGTTTGTACATCAGTGTTGTCCAATAGTAGCCATGGTGGCGCTATGGCGGGAGGCAGTGGCAGAAATGCTTCTGACTACCATGACATGGTTGTGACGAGACAGATTCCAGATGATGCACCATGGCAGCCACTTTTCGCATAGCGACAATGGCGTCGTCAACGCCTATGGCGGAAAACACATCACGCGGGTTCTCGACCCAAGAAGATGACATTTTCGGGTCATGTAACCCAACCCAACCTAGTTCGAAACCTGTTTTTTTTTTAAATGAATAGGTCAAGTCAAATGACTTGACCCGAAGTTGACCTGACCTGAAAATTTAGATTTTAGTGTAGCCACAAACGATGTAGCTTCTAAAGCTGCTATTTTCGAAATTCGTTGTCACCCCACCAGAAGTTGTCGTGATCGACGCACTCAAGCTGCTGTCTTTTGTGAAGGTCGTCATCAACATTCCCCCCATCAAAAGCCAGACACTCTAACCACCGAAAGTCGTCACTCCAGCCACCGGAAGTCATCACTCCAGCCACCGAAAGCCATCACTCCAGCCATCGAAAGTCGTCGCTCCAGCCACCGAAAGCCACGTTCAAGCTGTTGTATTTTGCGAACCTCCCTCCATTGTTTTTGTATTTCGCGAACACCGCTGCGAACCACAGTCCACCATCCAGCCACCGCAAGCCGCCATTGTTTTTTGTTTCTTCTTCTGTTAAACCTCTGTTTATTCAATTGTACCAGAGATCACCATGGCAACTGAACAGGGCACAAGGTCATCCAACGAAAGTGATCCAAGTTGAAAGTATTCTCATCATGTTAATGATTCAGATACCAATGTTATTGTCTGTAATTATTGTGGGAAGATTACCAAAGGATAAAGCAGTCGGGCCAAATATTACTTAATGGGAAAAAAAGGCAATGTTGCACCTTGTAGCAAGTGTCCAAAGGAAGTAAAAGAAGACCTTTGAGAAAATCTTAGGCAGAAATAGAATGGATATTCTGAATTTTCAAATGTGGCCTATGATTTGTCATCTAAAGATGAATTTTCAATTCCCACCTCAAGTAGCAATGTTAAAGGAAAAAGCAATATTAATAAAAGAGGGCCCATGGATATATTTTGTAGAGATCCAGCATCTGCAATAAAGAGACAGAAGGAGAAAAACAGGCAAGCTAACATCTAGGAGTTTTGTGACAAAAAATTGAAGACAAATATCCATCAATATATTGCTCCTTTTTTGTATCAAGCTGACTTACCATTTCAACCTTGTTAAATTGAAGAGCTTTCAAGATATGATTGATGCCATAGGTGCTTATGGTCAAAATCTGTCAGCTCCTTACCATGAAATTAGAGTTCCACTCCTCAACATGGAGATGGAATACACTAAAGAGTTGTTGAAGGATCATAAGGAACAGTGGAGCAGAAATGATTGTTCTATTATGTCAGATGCATGGACTGATAAGAGGCAGCGATGCCAAATTAATTGTTTGGTGAATTCTTCTGCAGGGATAATGTTTGTGAAGTCCATTGTTGGTTTTAAATTTGTGAAGACAGGAGAAAAACTGTTTTGAGTTACTTGATTCCCTTGTTGAGGAGATTGGAGAGTACAATGTTGTTCATGTTATCACAGATAATGGAAGCAATTTTGTGCTGGCTAGTAAGATGTTGGAAGCAAAAAGATCACATCTTTATTGGATTCCATGTGCACCTCATTGCATAGACCTTATGCTTGAAGATATTGAAAAACTTCCTTTAATAAAGAAGACAATTCAATAGGAAGTTAGTCTTGTTGGCTTTATATATAGCCATAGTGGTATCTTGAGTTTGATGAGATATTTCACCAACAAAAGGGAATTAGTAAGACGTGTGATTACAAGATTTGCTACTTCTTTTCTATCATTAGAAAGACTTCATCAAAAGAAAAGAAATTTGAGAAAGATGTTTACTTCTTACAAGTGGAGCAAAAACAAGTTGTACAAGGAAGCTAAAGGGAGGGAAGTTACTAAAGTTGTACTTAGGCCTTCTTTATTAAATCATGTGGTTTTTACTCTAAGTTATGGCTCCTGTAGTGAAAGTTCTTTGACTTGTTAATAGTGAGAAAAAGCCAGCTATGGGTTATATCTATGAAGCAATAGAGAAGGCCAAAGAAGCAATTATGAAATCTTTTGAAAACAATAAGAGTAAGTACAAAGAAGTGTTTGAAATCATTGATAATAGGTGGAATTGTCAACTTCATCGACCACTACATGCAGTTGGTCACTTTTTGAATCCAGAGTTCTTTTATGTCAACCCAAACTTGGAGTATGATTTGGAAGTTACTAATGGGTTGTATGATTGCATCAAGATGTTGGTGTCAAGTAAGGTTATGCAACAAAAGATTCTACATGAGTTGCCAATTTATAAGAGTGCTAGTGGTCTCTTTGGTTCTGAGTTTGTAAAATCAAATAGGAAAATCACACCTCCTAATGAGAAACTATGAAAACAATTCCTATTATTTTAAGTGTTTTAAGTTTTAATATTTAAATTTTAAGTCAAAGCCTTTGGTTTTTTAGCTCAATGGTGGAAAATGTATGGCCAACCAGCTGCAAACTTGCAGAAGTTAGCTATAAAGATTTGAGTTTGACATGCAGTGCATTAGGGTGTGAATGCAATTGGAATGTTTTTGAGCGAGTAATAATCATGGATTATACCTCATTTCATTACTATTTTGTTGTAGAAAGAAACTAATGAATCCTATTCTTATTGAATACAAATTCATTCCAAAAACATAAATAGGTTGGAGCATAACCAACAACTTGCTTGAAGATATAACTTTAGAGATGAAATTGATCTTATTACACTCAATGACATTGATGAGTGTAATGAATAGTTAGTGGGACAAGTGGATGTTGATAATGAAGATGGAGGGCATGAGTTGGTTTTTGTTGATAATCTCACACTTAATTGGACAATTGTTTATGAAGTTTCAGGAATTGAAGAGCCAACAATTTATACAAGAAGGAAGACAAGTAAAAAGAGAAAGGAGCCATCAAGTGTTGGTATTATTATTGGAGCTGCCCAAGCTTCCAAGAAAGCTCTAGGTGCAACTACAACATCAACAGGAAAAGGGAAAGCCAAAGAGGTTCAAGTTGATGAAGAAACAGTATTTGAGAGCTCTGAGTCTGAGGAAACTGAACAACTAGCTAACTTTGATGAATCTGAAGAAGAAGAGGAGGAAGGACATGCCCCACTAGATAACAATGAAACTGATTATGTTAGGATTGAGAAAGAGCCAGAGGATTAGAAAATTAGGACATTTGAGTATTTGTCAGTATTTACATGCTGTTCTGAATGTTTGATTTGAAGTTTTGAATATTATTGTTAATTTTATGGCTATTTGAGTATTTGTCAGTATTTACATGTTGTTTTAGTATTTATATCTGTTGTCACTTTAATGTTTTTAATTATGTTTATTGTTATATATACTGTTTTTTAGTATTTTATATGTATATATATGTTTTTTATTTGTCCGCCATGGCTTCTGTCATATGCTGCCATGCTATCCGCCATATGTATATGGCAAATTTTGGACTCTCCATCATGCTCCACCATCCGCTATAGATAACACTATTAGACATACAGTTTCAGTCCATTGATGTCTCTGTTTCTTACTCTTTAAGAGAAGGAAATGACAAAAAGAAAAGTTCTAATAAAAAATACACAAACTGGCCCAAAACTTGAGACAAAAAGTACATTTTTGCCTTAAAATGAACTACCAAATATCTTAAGCACTAGTATTAACTAAATGAAGGAAAACTATCTTCATTGTACAAATCACTAGGAGCTCATTAATATCCTGTAATCAGCAACAGATCATGAAGCTATGAAATCAAAGAAAAGAACTAGATGTAGAAGAAACTAACAGAAACTATAGTCACCACTCCCAAAAATTGTATGATAATACAATGGCAAGACTATGCTAGTATTCTAGAATGATTTTAGTATTATACCCAGGTCCTAGGAGCACAAACTTAAATTTGTTCTTCCATATCATAGTGACACCAAGACAATAAAATCCAATTATTTTGGGAAAAATAAAATAAAACTTTTGTTAGACAGTTAGAGATGAGATGTAATATAAAACCCATTCACATGTCTTCACCTAACAGCTAGGGCTTGGGGAATAGTTGGTTAACAACGCCTCCATGACCAAATTGTTTGGAGTTTAATCCTCACTGCCTGCACTTTTTAATAAAAAGTTGAACTTAAGCACAAGGTAGGGGGTTCGCTAGATTGTCCATACTTCAAGCCACGAGCGCAATTACATGAGGGGCCATGTTAAAGATGTAATCAAACCATTCGTGAATCTTCACTTAGCAGCTTAAGATTGTGAGTAGTTGGTTTATGAAAACTAAATTCTTCATTACTACGAGAATAAGCTCTTAGCTATTCCACCTATTCAAACTTTTTTAGGTTTCTCTGTAAAAGTTTCTCAAAATGAGAATTTCTTTCATTACAAAAAATTTTACTCACTGTTATAGATAAAGTATTTAACTCTCAAGCACACTGCTGTGTGAAAAAAGAAACTTACACAAAGAATAATACAAATGTCATCTGAACTTCAGACAACTAATTACACTAATTTTTTTTTACAAATAAAAAGTTATCTTATAAAGAAGAAAAAGAAAGGTAAATACATGGATAGAAGATAAGGCATCAAAGCAAGACAAAAAATTAATTCAGCAAATTATCTATATTAAAACACGATTTCCCTTGTATCAGACATCCCACTAATCTACAACCAAAGAGATGTGGACACTGGAAAGTCTGGAATTAAGTAGAAACACGATTTCCCTTGTACCCAAAAAGAAGTGAAAGGATAAAATGCTGGGAAAGTAGTTGGAAGAAACCATACCACCATGAACAGTAAAGTGGAATAGTTTGTCTTTCAACCTAATACTAACTCCCAAGAAAAACAATACCACAATGCAGTCAACTTGAACATTCAAACTCAATGGTTGGAGTTGGACAATTGAAATTCAATTGTAAAGAATTATTAATTGTCAGAAAAACAATTGGTATCTTATAACAATTTAAACAAGATAGCACAAACAACTTTTATACTTTATAATAACGATAATAATGAAAACAGTAACATTTTAAGTTATCATTGACACAGACATCATCATCATCAACACCTATCAGTTCACAAAGAAACACCATCTCATACTTTAATGACACAGTATTTTATTTTTTAATAAATTAGGGGCTATTTATGAATTTAATTTGAGTCATTTAGAATTGTTTGATTATAATGTTGGGTTCCCCTTTAAATATAGCTACACAGTGAATATCGATGACCTATATACTATAGTTTGAGATCAAAATGAGCATCAATATTCTGTTTCTAGCTCAGATCTATTCCTGACTCCTATTCTGCCACTCCTTTCACTGCTACTCCAATTTTTCTGCCTTGACCATTTATCCCCCAATTTCCTCTCTTCTTTCCTTTTTCCCTACATGTTATGCATCCATAGATCAACACATGGTATGCAGCACACTACAGCATAAGTAGAGTAAACAAGCAAGTGTATAATTCATCCAAGTGAGTGATACAAAAGAAAATCAAATGGAAGCATTTTAAGAATTTAACATATAGCCGGAATATTCATAATTAGTTACAAGTCTTTAAATGATGATGAGCACATACCTTAACAGGAAAAGTTCCCATTGGAAGTTTAGTTGTAAGGAGTTCTCTTAAGCGTCGAATTGCTTTAACTTTGTTTGCAACAATGTCAAGCAATGGCAAGAGTTCTTCAGTTTTTAATGGAAAGTTCGGGGAAAGCCAAAGAATAGGTCTCAACCCTTTCTTATATTCATTTTCACAATTTCCATCCTTGTGACGACTTCTGCTATCAGAATTTGCAGAGTAAGTTTTTGCATCTTTTTTCCTCCGTGACTCTTCACCCCTTACAGCTATCTCAACAGAATGTCTTCCTGGCTTACTCTGATTTCTTGAAGGAGAATCCCCCAATAAATCACTCACCTTTTCTTCTACACAAAGAGAACTTCTTGGTGGAGCCATCTTTTTTGGCACTTCAGGTTTAGAATCCTTTTTCCTCCATCCACCAAACCATCCCTTCTTTTCTTGCTTATTTTCTCCACTTTTGTTACAATTTCCGTCTTCAATAGGAATTTCTCTATGTTCATAACAGCTGTGACAATGCCCAATGATCACCTCATCACTCTCATTGTTCATGTCTGTTGAATCCAACCTAAGTGCATTTTCCAATTGCCTTCTTTCATCCTCAGTCAAAATATCATTAAGTTCTTCACTCTCTGCTTCATTTTCATTGCAAGAGGAGAAGAGCTCATCATCTGTCATAGCTCCAGGAACTCCTCTGGATTTTATGCTTACAACTACATTGTGCATATCATACACCTTAGCTTTCCAAGACCCTACCATTTCTGTTTTCTCCTGTCGCCTCCAAGTCAACTGAGGCAAAAGAACTGCCTGCGTAACATCAATCCCAGGCCTAAATATATTTGTTTTAGACATTGCAGCCACTTCTTGCTGAACCTCCTCATCGTTGGCTGGAAAGCCTGCATCATCTAGAGCATTGAGTACCTCCTTTTCCTTGTGTGAGACCATGCAGAGTGACCCAGGTGGAACTTTCCCATCCTCCGAACCATCACCGAGGAAAAGAATGCTCTGATCTGATCTCTGAATTCTGAAACCATCAAAACCAGCCAAAGTCATGTCTGCCCTTAGATTTGCACCCCTCTTCCAAATTTTGTAGGTGTCGGAAGGCGCAATTCTTGATATAAAAGGAATCACAGAACTCTCAAAATGGAATGTAATCTCCATGTAGAAGTCCCTCATCCGCCGCATGGTCCCTACCAAGCGAGGCAACCGTCTGCACCATTTTGCCCAAGCCAGAGGCTGGTAATGCTTAATTATTATCTTGGCAATACCCTCTTCTCTATTGCAAATAGCTTCCTGAAGAGCACTCCACCCTTGCTCATTCTGCAAACTCCAATCTGCTCCAGCAACCATAAGCATTTCGGTGGCCATTTCATCTCCCAATTTCACAGCCAAGTGAAGAGGGGTATCCCGGTTCGGCACGTCGCGCCGGTCAATCACAGCAGCTATGGCATCAGCCTTCTCCTCCTCCAAAATCGAAACTGTCTCAGTGTGAATCTCGGCTGTGTTACGCAGCCGTGGGAGGCCAGCAAGTATCCTCCTAATTTCACCATAATCCTTCAAAACTATGGCCTTGTGCACAGGACTATGACCATACTTTGTAACATCAATCCCCGCCATACCTCAACAGCACAAGGGATAACACACCGCCACCAACCCACACTATCAATCACAAGCATAAACACATGCCACCATCAAAGATCAGAACTTTTCCTAATTGGGTACCCCACCCACCTCTTGCCCAATCCAACCCACCAACCAGCACTCAAACCACAACGTTGGATGGAACAAATGAAACAGACACTTGTTTACAATTCCACTCTAGAACACAGCTAAAAGGTATCCCTATCAAAATCAGCGATTAAAAAGACACATTTAGAATCAGAACCATAAAAGAACAACAGAAAATCAAAAATCAAAGAAAAGCATCTCGTTGGGTCCCAGATCAAGCATATTTCAAAAGAGGGGTGGAAGATGCTAACACACTAACCTTGTTCCTTGCTTCTGTGTTTTTGCTTTGTCCTATGAATATGATTGTCCAAGAGTCCAGGGATTCATATCATGTGTTACTCAAACAAACCCCACCACGCCACTCACTACCCCTCAAGTACCAAACAAAAAGTGCAGATGGCAAAGATCCTAGTGATCCAATCCAGATCAGACAAGCATGAAGAGAACGTGCATGTGGTTGCGTGAAACAAAAATTCTAGAATAAAAAAATAAATTCTCAATATTAAATTCAATTTTGCTTTTTCAAAAAATGAAAAATTACAAACTAAGGAAAAGAAGGTGTGAGAAGAAGGAAAATTGGTGAGAGAAAAGGTGAAAAAAGGAATAATAAAGCTAGGAATCAAGAAAGAGAAAAACCCCACCACAGAAGCAAAGAAAGAGGAACTTGTTTATGATGCAAAGGTTTAGCTAAAAACGGATACAAGACCAAAAGTGAGGGACAGTTAGAAAAGAAAAATGGTTGCTAGTGAAAGAAAAGAATATGGTGTAGTCAAGGTTTCAAAGATGGGTGGGCGTGCCATATTTTTGTGAGACCACTTGAAAAAAAAAAAATCAACCCCTCAAATTAGAAGGGAACAAACCCTGCTTTTTCAAGGATAATACAATTGATTTTTTTCAAGAATTTAAATAAAATATATTGAAATTATAACTTTTTAATTGGTTATAAATTATGATATAGTTAAAAATTATTGTTGATTTTCTAATAATTATTTTAAGAACTTAATTAAAATATATTGGATAATGTAAAGTTTTTTACAGCATCATTTAATTATATATATATTTAATTTGTTTACTTTATAAAGATACTTTATAGGTCATATAAGGAATAAATTTTAATTTATTAATCATATAAAATTCTTTACACTAATAAAATAACAACACATAAACTAATTAACATTATTATTTTAATTATAGAGCTGCTTATTATATTTAATTTAATTGACATTATTATTTTGAGGTATTTCTTTGTAGATTGAGGGGAAATGATGAAAGAAAAAGGAAAAGGGCCCTGCAACTTTTATTGATGAAGTTTCCTGAGAAATGATTTTGGAAGAGAAGAAAGAGAGAGGAAAGGGTCCAATGGATGGAAATGATGGGGAAAGGCAGCAAGCATGTGAGCCACAAAAGAAGGAACCTGCTTTCCTATTTCCTATTTCCTATTTCCTTTTCATTTTTACTGTTAATTGCTATATGGGATTTTACTCTACCCAGATTATTTGACCATTGATTAAATATGTCCCCCATGCTATTTCACAGAATATTCTACGGATATTGCTAAGAAATCATTTATAAGGCACAGTAGCCACTTTTTCTTTCTTAAATTTTAAATTTTAATTAAATATGTTTGTGTTTACAATTATGAATTTATAATATGTTTACAATTATGGATCATTCATCATTACATGCAACTTCTGTAGTGACGTTTCATTATGCTAGAAAGTATATAGTAATGTATATTTTTTTATAAACCCTAATATTGTATTTATCAAGCTAAAATATGGCACTTATTTGTGCTTGATGCAGCACTTTTTTGTTATGATTAAAGAATTTGTTATCATTTTCGAAATTCACGGACAAAATAATTGATAAAAAAAAGTCCATTAATTAAATATTATTCATCGTAAAAATTGTCCATTTTTCAAAACGTTGTCTTCATGGTAAACCTTTAGTAATCATCGTTTCTATCACACCACCCTCGAAAGCTATAATAAACCTTCCTGCTCTTGCCGTTGACATCACTGTTCACCATTTTTATGGCAAGGACACCATTTCTTTCACCTTGCCTCTTTCACTGCCTCTTCCATCCTTCCTTAAATAACTAAGATATCACAGAATTTCACATGTTTTTGCAGAAGAAAATAGAATTCCTTCTCTCTTTTTTCATAACATGCCAAGTCATGGCATCTCACATTATAATCAACCATCCACAAACTACTTTAATTATTACAGATATATATTCTTATTTTAATTATCTTAATTATTATATTTATATATAATTTAAGAATTAAAAAATAA
>JAMLFT010002418.1:10608-25623 GCA_026544285.1 Pachyrhizus erosus | reverse complement strand
AAATAAATAAAATTATCAAAATATATAAATATTTTGGTGAAGGAAAATATAGAAATAGGTGGAGAAAAATATAAATTGATTTATAGATATTTTAGAAAACATTTAGAAATCAAAATACTAATTTTAAAAATATAAAAAAATAAAAGAAAATGAAAAAAGAAATAAAAAAAAAAAAGCCTAGCTAAGACTCGAACCAAAGACTAGGGGAAACATGGACAACACTGGATGAACTAGATTAGGCCTATTCACTTTCAATAAACAGTAGAAATTTGAGTAGTAAACGTTGCGTTTTGAGAAACATAAGAAATAATAGGAAAAAGGTGGAGGAGTGGACTTGAACCCACGCCAGGAGAAGGAATGGGAATTTAGTGGAGAGAGGAATTTCATTAGACGCCTAGACCCATCACTGCCAACTTATGGAAATAAAATGTACATAAGCTCACCTCGAGAACCTTAGATCACCATGGAAGTTGTTGATGAGGCTTCTTCTCCTTGAGCCTCCCCTTGTAAACACGTTGTCCTGCACCCCCATGCCTTGCTACAATGCCTACTGTATTCGTTCTTGGAAAGAAGTCCTGAAACTCAATATATAAGGAATGAAGTTGAAGAAAATGTGAATGAAAAACAACAAATTGCTTAAGCCAATTCGCTTTGAATTTGAAACCTTTTACCAAATTTCCTACCTAGAAAGCTTTGTCATGTTCCAAGCTTTCTTGTGGTACTAGTAATTCAAACAAAGAAGGGAAGAATTGTGATTTTGCATCTTCGTCAAAGTTTTGCCGAAAAACTTGAAGAATTCGCTGAAATTTTGAAATTAAGGTAGGAAGAGTCGTTTCTTCTTCATTTTAATTCCACAAATTCATTTCTAATCATACCTCTTACATATTAGAACTCTAAACCAGTCAAATTTGTGACGAAATTAGCAAAGTCGAATGTGAAGTTTTCTCTGACTGCCATGGCTATCTCCTTTATTTTTGATTTAATTATGAATCTTGAGTTTCTTCTAGGGGAAAATAAGTTGTATTAAAGGTAACAAGTCATTTAAATGTAAGAATTGGTTAAGATTAAGATAAAATTGAATTCGGAGATGAACTCGAAGCCAAATTTGAAATCAATTCCCTATTCTGTTAAGTTTGGTGAACTCCTAGGAGATAGAGGAGGCTTAGGGGGCTGAGGAAGAGTGAAGGAGAAAGTTTTGTTGAGGAAAGGCAAGGAAATAGTGAAAGAGAAAGGAAGAAGGGAAAAGTGAGTGATGAGAGAGAGAGAAAGAAAGAGAGGGAGAGAGAGAGAATAAAAAAGAAGAAAGAGGGAGAGGAAAATAGAGAAAGAGAGAGAAGAAGAGAGAAAGAAGAAGGGGAGAGAGAAAAATAGAGAGAGAAAGAGGAGAGAGAAAGAAAGATGAAAAAAGAAAAAGGAAAGAGAAAGTAGAGAGAGAAAGAAAAGAGAGAAAATAGAGGGAGAAAGAGTAGAGAGAAAGAAGAGAGAGAAAGAAAAAATAAGAAATAGGAGAGAGAAAGTAAAAGAAATATAACAAATAAAACTTTATAAAATACCATTTATACCCTTATTTTGGTTATTTCTACTTATGAACACTACTATAATGCTTGTAAATTGTTTGACTAGTAACTATGATATATAATGATGTTTATATAAAATGATTGTCTCTACTAATAGTAGAGGAACTCTTATAGCTTTAGTGACTGTCTCAAGTAGACAGGATTTGAGAAAATAACCCTAGGGTAGATAATGAGCTATAAAATTGTGCTAGTTTGAGCGATTTACTTAGACAAAGGTTAAATGAAAAATTAATTGATGACTGATAAATTGATGTGAAATGAAGTTATCAAATAAATGTTACCTTTGAGCTCAAAGCAAGTACCAAAAGAAATCGAGGAATGAAAGTGGAAGGAGAAGGATGGATCAAACTCATACGAGTGAGAAATTAAGAATAAAGATTGCATGGGTTGACTACAAAAGGTACTTGAGGAATGTTTGCGGGCTTAGGTGAGTCCTTTGGGGTAGATAAGGTGTCAAGTTGTGAGCCGCTCAGAGAAAGAAGGAGTCACAAAACCAGCTTGGCATCCCCGACAAAGTGGAGCATTACCAAGATTCAATTGAGAGTATCCTGGATCGAGTACCAAACAGGATATGTACTCCTGATCGTCGATACCCAAATGCAGACTTGGATTTTCATTGACACACTTGTGTAAGTCCTCTTAGAGATAGGAGTATTGGAGGCTACAAAAGACCTTAACGATTAGAAACCCCAATTAGGCACATTATAGTGAGATAAGAGTACATGATAACTAGAAATAATTTACTTGTGTGTGTTTTTAAGATAAATGACTCACTCCTATAAGCCCCACCTTTTAGATACTGTTGGCGGAAGAATTTCGCCCTCTGTTTCACCTGATGATCATACCATTAAGAGGAAGATGGACCCACGTTCCATTATTTGAAGATGACACTTTCACTGGATATGTGAGATTTGCCTTTATGTACTTTAATGTCATACCTCATGGACAATTTTCTCACATAGACATACATGTCATCTTGACACAAACGTTGCCACCCAAATATGTTGGAGTTCCACCACATACTCCAGCAGCTCCCAAACGCTTTCATTCCCCTTTAAATCCAAGTCCTTCTACAAGCCCAACCCCATATAGGGTTAATAATCCAGAAGAAGAAAAAGAAACTTTAGAGGAAGAAGACCCCTCTAAATGTTCTGATTAAAAGTTGTAGAGGGGATTATAAGTTCAGATAATACTTAGTTGGCTAGTATTTCCCCTAATTTTGGATGAATGTAAAACTATTAAATATAGTTGATATTTTGAGACTTATTATATAAAATTGTACTCTTGACCTCACAATATATTTCTAACTAAGTTTTAATATGAAGTGTGAATAATGTGATGATAGTTAAGTGTCTGCAAATTGTAACTCCCTGGAGTCTAGTGTTTTAAATTTTATTGTGTTAATTATAATAGAAAATAAAAAATACTTGGCAAAATTAAAATCTTATTAAATTAGATAAGTGAAAAAGGGCATTACAAACTTGGTCTTGGTCTTCTTTTTCTTCTTCTTCGTCTTCTACTCCCCCTTGATTGGCATAAGACAAAAATGGCATTTCAGTCTAAGTTAGAATTTGAGGTATTAAGACTCATATCTTTGTTAATTTCATGTTGTAGATGATGAACTTCTTCTACAACACAATGAGCTTCTAGTTTAGTTTGGATGGCCTTTCTTGTGCATATAAGTCCATCAAGAACCTAAACCAATTTGTCTCTAGTTGGATGGTGTTAAAAATGATCCATGATTTCATTAAGGTCTTTAATTATATCAAACTTATGATATTCAAAGGAGAATTATGAGTAGGGTAATTGAATCGTAAAAGAGAACCCCATAGGAGAAGAAGCCATAAATTTTCATTATGGAAGAAGGATTACGTTATGTTGAGTAGCATTTGAATGCGAGAAGTTCCCCTGCTCCAAGGAAAACCATCTAATGCTAATGTGTACTACATCTGGAGAGGATTTCTTGTCAACATTTATACTTGAAACAAATGCACAAAGTTTATAATGTTGACGTAGGTAGACAACTTCATCTTTTGTCAGCATATCCTTCTGAGAAAAATTATATAGTTTAGCTTTGAAAATTACACTTTGTCTAGCTTGTATTAGATGTTTAAGATCATCATCGTCTATGGCAATCTTTTTTCCTTGGTATATGTCTTGAAAGACTTGATCAATAGTAGTGTTGAGAGCAATCTTGAACTTAGTAGTCTTCTTTGCCATAGAAGTAAACTGACTTCCAAGCATAACAAGATGTCATTAAGTTTAGTTTTTAATCTTTTTCATGGATTTTGTATATAGATGTACCTCTGGTTTATAGGAAGCCATTAATAGAGGACTATTCATGAAAGAGGAGGCATTTAAGGACTTGAAGTTGAAGGAACCCTTGACAAGGTCAACAAAGAGACTCTTAGAAAAGAGTCTTGGGCTTTTTCATGGCTAATATGGACCCAAGCCTATTGAGCTTTCTGTTGGGTCCATCTTGGGGCCAAGTCCATCTTTTGTGCATATAAAGTGGTTGAACCTTGAGACTTAACTTCTTAGTATAGGATTTTGGACCTTGTATTGTAGGCAAAGTAGTATAAGTATTTTGGTCCCATGTGGTGTAGGATTTGATTTGCGTCATATAGTTGGTTTTGGGCCTGAAGGCCATGTGTCACACACATTGGAGGCCTTCTCCATTTTCAACGCCTCTTTTGGGTTAGGTCAATTATCTTGGTTGACTTTGACTCTAGGTACTAGACTATAAATAGCTAAAAAAAAGTCAATGTACCTCAACTTTTGATCATTAATGAAATTTGTGAGTTCATTCTCTTATGAGAGTAGCTTTGATTCTTACTAAACTCTAGAGAGGAATCTCTTGTTCCTTATTAAGGATTCACTCTTTGTGGAAAAACTTTACCAACTCATCTTGAAGCTAGATTCAAGTGGCGTTTCCATTCTCTCCTTAAATCCATTTCTATGAAGATTAAAAGATTAGAGAATTGAATAAATAAAAAAATTTCAAGCAAATTCTTCACAAGATTTGCATAAGCCATCTTGACCTCTAAGTCATGATTAAAATCATTGAGTTTCCAACTATTAACCTCAAGACTTTCTTCAGGGTTCAGTGCAAGGTCTTGAACACAAGATAGTTTCCTTGGATCTAGTCTTACCCAAGGCATGAAAATCTTGTTGGAACCAACGAGACCCAACAATTGCTAAAGATTATATTGTCTCATATAAGGCAACTCATCAAAGAAGTTACCCTTCCTCTTCCTCACTTAAGCATGAGGAGGAACTTTGTTTTGGAGGTAGAACTATGAAGAAAAATTATCCTATTTGGATTGGGAACTACACAAGGTTTGGATTCAAAGACTTGAATAATAACTTCATACGCTAAATCATGTGTAGAAACTTGAAGATCATTATAAGATGGGGTCAAAAAGAAATACCTGCTACCATCTAGATGCATAGTTTGTCAAAGTCTACCACATCTAGATTAATGTCCTCATATTCATATGTGAGAATATGCCAATTCCTCCGTTGTCGAGATTTTTCCCATGAATTATGCTTTTTCACCTTGAATCCATGGTAGTATCGAATGTTGACTTTTTTTGGGAGGAAGAATGATGGGATCAATAACTCTGTGATACCATTATGGAGGGCTCCCAATAATCTAATTTGGAAAGCATGACATTCTCATTTCAGGTGAACTAAATAAGGTGGCAAAGATTGAAGATATAGGAACTAAGACATTCTAGGTATCTAGGTTCTCTATGAATTAACTTCTAGACGATGTCTTCTTTTAGTTTGAAGATTTGCAAGAGGAATTTGTGTGAAGGTAGGTGGAATGCAAGAAGATGATTCTTCATCATCAATGACATCATTTGTTGTTGGAGCAATAAATGCAATTAAGTTAGATTGAAGCAATGCCTTATTTAGCTAGTCTACTTCAATCAGTGCTATGTGTGATTCAAATGGAATGCGTTGTAGTTCCTTGCACCTTTCCTCAAGATCTAAAGTCTTTTTCTATATGACTCCGAGTTAAGGATCGTCTTGAAAATAGATAAAAAGGATAGGAATAGAAACATGACCCTAATTGCGATCTGCCGGTAAAACCAAAGTTATCAAAGAAGTGTGACCCTAACTGTGGCTTGTCGATAGAACCAACACTATAAAGTTATTTAACCCAAGAACAAAAGGGAAGCTCTCATAAAAGAGAAAAAAATATTTAATTCATTTATATCTGAATTGTGTTATCCTCTACATAGGTTCCTATTTATAAGGAATTAGAAAAAACAAATAACAGAAAATAAATCTTATAAATTTGAACTAAAGATAAGATAATAGAAAATAAATTCTAATTTTAAGTGAATTAAAGATAAGGTAAATTAAAATACTTATCTCATTTAAACATTGCTTAGGCATGATGTTCAAACCATAAGTGTGACACCATTCTTGAATCGAATTTGAGTTTAATTAAATCTTTTTTAACTTTTGCCTTTTTTATTATTAAGCTATGAAAAGTCTTCTTGCTTATTTTAGTTCCTGTTTTTGTCCATAAGTCTTCCATCCATAGTAGAGGATATTTTTAATAATTGGATCTTCCTAGGTTTATATCATTCCCTTCCTCATCAAAGTGATTCATCCTCGAATCAAGTTTAGTTTGATATGCATTCTTGATTATAGACCACTATCTTATTGTCTTTACCTGTATTTCATTTTGCAAGCTTTTAGAACTTTGATTACCGATATTTCATTTTGCAAGCCTTTAAAACTTTGATAGATCATTCAGGTGTCTAATATAGGATTCAAAGTCTTGTAAGGTTCACCAAGTTCTTTCAAGACTTTAGATAGCCGCATATTTGAAAGCTCAAGTTAATTTTCAATGCATTCCTTGTTTGAAAACTTTTCTTCAAGTTATTTTAGAAGATAATCATCACTTAAAAACAAAGGGTTATAAGATGAGATTCTACATTCCTTCTTTGGAGTCATTTCTTTAGTTCCCATAAAAAAACATTCATAATAATGAAATAATGGGTTAGCATATAAACAATTGTATTCTTCTTTTTCTCTCATCTTTTCTTCTTCTCTCAATTCTTTCTTTTTCGTCTCTTTCTTTTATTTTTTTTTTCTTTCATCTCCTTTTCTTTCAACTCTTTTTCTATCAATTCTTTTTCTTCTTCTACCTTTTCTCTCAACTCATTTTCTCTTAGTTCTTTTTCTTTCAACTCATTTTTTTCTCAATTGTTTTTCTCTTAACTCATTTTCTCTCAATTATTTTTTTCTCAACTCATTTACTCTCAATTCTTTTTCTCTCAATTCTTTTTCCTTATTGTGAAAAGAAGAGAACTTTTGTAAATTTTTGTTCAATCCTCTTTGATTTGGCACAAATCTTTTTCTCGTGACAACCTTCATTTCTTCCCATGTACAAATAGGTCTTTCTCCACATCTACACCTACTACTTACAAATTGACCCCACCAAATACTAGCATAATCAATAAATTCAGAAACTGCTAGTTTAATCTTCCCCTTCTCCAAAAAGTAATGATATTCAAACACATGTTCAATTTTTCTCTCCCATTATAAATACAAATTCTAAATCATTCTTACAATGGGATTTTCACCTTAATATTTCCCAAGTGATTTCTTCTTCATGATGCATCTTTTCTCTTTATAATGCTACTACCATCAAAATTTTGATTTTCCTCCTCTTCAAAAGTATGTCGCCTTAGATTTTTAGACTTTATTGGGGATTGAATATTATACAATTTTGCATTTAAAGCCTTAAGTTGATCTTGAGTAGCCTTCATGAATAAGTTGAGTTTAGGATCTCCTCTAATCATAATTAAAGTGATGAATTTAAAAGTTGAAGCTTTAATTCCAAATGATACAAATTCGAGTTAAAGATCATATTGAAAATAGGTAAAAAGGATAGAAATAGGAACTTGATCTTAATCGCAACCTGCCTGTAAAATTAAAGTTATCATAGAAATGTGAGCCTAACCGCGACCTGCTAATAGAACCAAAGTTGTCCAAGAAACTGGACGACCTAATTGCAACTTGTCGATAGAACCAACAATTCTTTAACCTAATAACAAAAAGGAAGCTCTCACAAAAGAGAAAAACACTTATTTCATTCAAATTTGAGTTGTGTTATCCTCTACATTGGTTCCTATTTATAGGGAATTAGAATTGTATCATACACGATAAACTTTTAGATGTGTTTTATGATTTTAGTGCTACTCAATCTTTCGTATCTTAGAAATGTGCCAAGTATTTAGCTTTACCTTTGACACCTTTACCTTTGACACCTTTACCATACGAACTAACTGTAAATACCCCTACCAATAAGCCTGTAATTACTAGCCAAGCCTGTATAAAATGTCCGGTAATCTTAGAAGGCCGAAGTTTTCAAATTGACCTAATATGCCTACCCCTATCCAACTTGGATTTAGTGTTATGGATGGATTGGTTATCTTCTAACCATATCATCTTGGATTGTCATAATAAAACACTGAATTTTGGAACCTTAAATCTTGAACCCTTGAAGTATAAGATAGAAGAAGGAAGGAAAGAAGATTTTCAATTCTTCATGGCATTATTCTCCACAAAAACAAAAATGGAATTGGATGGTCACAATCTTCCAATTGTCCAAGAATTTCCAGAAGTCTTTCTCGAATATGTGTCAAAGTTACCTTCGGAATGAGAAGTGGAATTCTCCATTAACCTTGTTCCTGGATCAAACCCAATCTCCATTATGCCATATCGGATGTCACCAAAAGAGTTGGCAGAAGTCAAAATCCAACTAGAAGACTTGTTGGATAAAAATTTTATTAAGCCCAACATATCACCTTGGGAAGCACCAGTATTGATGGTAAAGAAGAAGGATGGTAGCATGCGATTATGTATCGATACTGCCAACTAAATAAGGTAACCATTAAGAACAAATACCCACTTCTGAGGATCGATGACCTCATAGATAAAACTAAAGGGAGCACAAATCTTCTCCAAGATAGATCTGTAGTTCGGATATTATCAGATTCGAGTAAAGAAAGAAGACATTCCTAAAACTACATTTCGTACATGTTACGGGCATTATGAACATTTAGTCATGTCTTTTGGACTAACTAATGCCCTTCCAATATTCATGGATTACATGAATAGAATCTTCCACGAATACTTAGATAAGTTTGTGGTGATCTTCATCGACAACATTCTGATATACTCAAAAAGCCCTAAAGAACACGCGATACATCTAAGGATCGTGTTGCAAACCTTGAAGGAATGCCAACTTTATGCAAAACTTTCAAAATGCAAATTTTGGTTGGAAGCAGTCAGTTTCTTAGGACATATAGTGTCCAAAGAAGGAATAACAATGGACCCCGCGAAGGTAGAGATAGTAACGCAATGGAACCCTCCCACAATAGTTGCAGAAATCAGAAGTTTCCTACGCTTAGCAGGCTACTACATAAAATTTATAGAAGGATTCTCTAAGCTCGCTTTACCTTTAACAAAATTAACAAGGAAAGGCCAAGCCTTCAATTGGGATTAGACCTGCGAAGATAGTTTCTAAAAACTAAAGACAAGGTTAACTATTGCACCAATTTTAACCTTGACTAATCTGGAAAAGAAATTCGATGTCTACTGCTATGCCTCCCACCAAGGTTTAGGGTGTGTATTCATGCAAGAAGGAAGGGTAGTAGCCTACACCTTAAGACAACTACATTTGCATCAAGGAAACTACCCAACCCACGATCTAGAATTAGTTGTAGTTGTGTTTGCACTCAAGATTTGGAGGCATTATCTCTACGGGGCAAGATTTAAAGTCTTCAGCGATCACAAAAGCATATGATACCTATTTGATCAAAAGGATCTAAACATGAGGTAGAGACGTTGGAAGGAATTCCTAAAGGATTATGATTTTAAACTATCATACCATCTAGGAAAGGCAAATGTAGTGGTCGATGCACTCAGCAGAAAGTCACTACATCTCTCTACAATGATGGCTGAAGAGTTAAAATTGATAGAAGAATTTAGAAACCTTGACTTGGCAGTAGAAGTACACCCTAGAAGTTTATATCTTGGAACTTTAACTTTCACCAGGAAATTTCTAGAACAAGTCAAGGAAGGACAACAAGTAGATCAAACCTTACAAGAAAAGTTGGAAGTGACTGATGGGAACCAGGAAAAAAGGTTTCAACTGAGCACAGATTGCACAATCCGGATGAACGGGAGAATTTGTATTCCTCACAACGAGGAAATGAAAAGGATGATCCTCAAAGAGGCACACAAAAGTCAACTTAGTTTTCATCTAGGAACAACGAAGATGTACTAGGATGTGAAGAAAAATTTTTGGTGGCAAGGGATGAAGAACGATGTGACAAGGTTCGTTGCAGCTTGCCTAACCTGTCATAAACCTTCCAGATATCTTCAACCCTTGAAAATCCCTGAATGGAAATGAGACAGTATTTCCATGGATTTTGTAACCGGATTACCTAAAACCTCCACTAGACACGAAGCCATATAGGTAATTGTGGATTGTCTGACCAAGACTGCGCATTTCTTACCCTAAAACATCTGATACTCTCTTAAAAAATTGACTCAATTATATATGAAGGAGAAAGTTAGATTACATGGAGTTCCCTCAAGTATAGTGTCAAATAGAGATCCTTGATTCACTTTAAGGTTTTGGGGAGGCTTACAAGAAGCGTTGGGAACAAAGTTGAAGCTTAGTTCTACCTATCACCCTCAAACTGATGGACAGATAAAAAGAACCACATAGTCACTTGAAGATCTATTGAGAGCTTGTGATTGAACAGAGAGGTAGTTGGAATGAATTTCTACCATTGGTAGAATTTACATACAATAATAGTTATCATGCAAGCATAGGAATGACACCATATGACGCGTTGTACAGAAGAAAATGCAAAACTCCTCTATGTTGGTTTAAGACAGGAGATTCATTGTTTCTTGGGCCTGAAATATTACAACAGACAATAGAAAAAGTGAAACTTATTCAAGACAAGCTTTTAAGGCTACTCAAGATCGATAAAGAGTTATTACGACAAAATGAGAAAGCCTTTATAATTTTAGAAAGGAGAACACGTTTTCCTAAAAATAACATCGATAATCGATGTAGGTAGAGCCTTAAAATCCTGAAAGTTGACACCCAAATTTATAGGACCCTACCAAATCCTAAAAAGAATTGGTTCAGTCGCTTACCAAATAGCCTTACCACATTCTCTGGCCAATTTGCATAGTGTTTTCCACGTATCCCAACTTAGAAATATATTTTTGAGCCTAACCATGTAATAGAACCTCATTATGTGACGATTAGGGAAAATCTAACGTATGATGTTTCACTTGTAAGGAATACAAAATGAAGAGTAAAGCAACTTCAAGATAGGAGCATCCACCTAGTAAAAGTAGTTTGGAATCTAGCAAATGAGAGAGTTGCAACCTGGGAACTAGAAGATAGAATTAGAGAATTATACCTCCAATTGTTTTAGATGTACAAATTTTGGGGATGAAATTTCTTTAAGGGAGGAAGAGTTGTAACATCCTAACTTTTGATATAATTATAAATTTAAATTTTAGATTTATCTCTTTTTTCTATTAATAATTTAATTTAGTTAAAATAAGATTTAGAAATTTAATTCCTATGAAGAAGATATCATCTAGTAAATATTGTCTAGAGAAAAAGCAAGGGAAAGCAAAAGGAAGATTTTAGTTAGTAAAAACTTAAAATTTAAAATAAAAAGGATGGAAATATAAATTTATTTCCAAATAGAAATTTAATTTATAATGTTTTAATAAAATAAAAATGAGAAGAATTAGAAGATCATAATAGAATTTTTGAGAATTAAAAATAAATTTTTAAAATTAAAACATAATTAAATAAATATTTTTAGCTAAAATAAATAATTTTTTATTAAATAAAATAAATAATTAAGAAAAGAAAATTTAAGTTAGTATAAGAAAAATATAATTAAGTTTTAGGAATTTTTAAAATGAAATTAAAAATTTAAATGGAAATATTAAGATTAAAAACAGAAAGTAAATGAAAAAGAAAAGAAAAAGAAGAGAAAAAGGAAGAGAGTGAAAATTAGAGACAAATGTACTCAAGAAGGCTCGAGTGCGAGTTTAGAGGGTCGAAGACACCTTCTACCAACTGAGCTAAAGGCTCAAGACGATAGGAGACACGTCAGGAAAATATTTAAGTTAATAATAATTATATAATCGAATAAATCAAAAACTAGAAAAGGAAAGGTGCCTTAAGCGAATTCTAGGGCAAGACCTAGTGCTTGGACTCAGCATCTTAACCGTTGAGCTAGGTCGTGTTCGGTAACCTTTTCTTACCACGAATTTTATTTAAGGCAAGGTTTAAGCTTCTAAACTGCCATGGAAGGAGTGACGCAACTCCTTCCATCCTCGAGCAGGGAAAACCTGTGCCAACAGCTACTAGCAATGCCACCATACCTTTGAATACAACTACCAATAGGGGTATGGGGCTAAGCTTGCCACCAACGAAAGAAGACTATAAAAGGTGACGAATGCAAACAGAGAAAGAGAAGAAAAACATCGCCATTTCAAAAATCAAAATCCCCCTGAAAAATCAAAACTCTTTTCTCATTCCTACACGAATCGATTCAGGTAACCCCTGATCATCGTAACACTGCTCCGAAGAGGGAAGAACACAAAGGAAATGCAGTTTTGCTACCTTTGTCGGAGTTGATGAGACTAGTCTGAAAAAATAATGTAAGGCTTTGTCGGAAAAACAAGAAATGTGGTAGGAGGAGTCTTTTGATCTCAAATTTTTTATGAAATCATTTCTGAGTTTAATTACTTCACCATTGTGTCATTAATTGATTGAAATCACCCAAGAATCATGGAATCAAGTTTTTGAAGGTCTTTGTGGCCAATAGTAATGGAAAATTGTTTCTTTCTTAGGAATTATATGATTTTAATCGTTATTAATAGTCGAGTAGAAGAAATAAACATGGAATGAAGGTGATTGAGTGATTTTGGTGGCTTAAAGACAACTCAAAACTTAAAAGAAATCTAAAACTGAGAAGAGTGATAAATGAACGAGGAAGAAGAAGATAAAGAAGGGGGTGGGTGTTAAGGTAATGAAGGGGTGTAAATAGCAAATAAAATAAAAAAGGGGGAAATATTTTCATATTATGTGAATAATAATGAACTAATAAGTAAAATAATATGATTGTTTTATAAACAAAGATTTTGGTTAGATAAAGTAAGAAATTTTTATAAATGACCAACATACCCTTGGGTGATTAAATTAAGATTTTTCATTGTCTTGGTTAGTTAAATTTAAGAAAAGATAGGCTAAGTATTCCCTGCCAGTAAAATGTAAATATAACAATTAGAAAGGTGATAGTAAATCCTTAAATTTTAGGAAATGACCATTTTACCCTTAAGTCCTATAAACAAACTTTTACCATTGTTTAGTCATCCTAAATTCAAGGACAATAATCTGAGTGCTCTCTAAGAATATTAAGAACCATTATAATTAATTATGAGTTGAAATGTGAAAGGAAAATCATTAACAAAATAAATTTTATAAAAATGACCAAAATACCCTTCTTAAGAAAATTTATGTAAATATCCCTTTTTCATAAAAATTTCCAAACTAAGACTAATAGAGACTTAAAACCTCCTCTACTTACTTCTTTCAGATAAATATTAAGATAAAAAGAAATTGTGGAAGAAAAAGAAAAAATGACCATTTTGCCCCTTGCCTTGTCATTTGAGTTTAATATATATTATTGGTTATTTTGATTATTGATTATGCATTACAATGAGTTTGATTGATAATGTAAATATAATTCCATACCTCCACTACTAGTGGAAGGTAAATATTCTTGATAACTGTCCATTTTAGACAGTAAATTTTGAAATAATCATAAGATAAATGATGAACTTAGATATGCTCAAACAACAATGACACAATCTAGAATAATTGTGATATAAAGATGGATATCTGAATTTGTCACTAGTACCAAGATAAGATGAACAATGGAGATGACACACGAAATAAGGAAGGTAGGAAGAACTGAAAACCTTAATGAGTGAGAATTAACAATGGAGAATGCAATGGTTGACCACAGAAGTCACCTGAGGAATGTACGCAAGCTCTGGTGAGACCTTGGGGTTAGATAAGGTGCTAAGTTGTGAACCACTCAAAATGAAGAGGGTGTCACAAAATCGGCATGGCGTCCTCGACAAAGTGGAGCATTACCAAGATTCGGTTGAGAGTATCCTAACCCGAGTACTAGATAAGATATAGACTCCCAATCGTTAACCAAAGATTGCAACTTGGATTATTAATGACATGCTTGCATAAGCCCTCTTAGAGTTAGAAGTATTGGAGGCTGCGAAGGGTCCAAAACTGAGTAGAATTTCTGATTAGGCACGTACGGTGAGATGAAAGTTTTCATTAGATAGATCACCCTCTATTTAGATATTTGTGTTACCCTAGGATAAATTACTTACTACTACACCCCTTATCTTTTCAAACACCAATGGAAGATGGTTTCCAACCATTATTCCACTTGACCATAATACCCTTAGAAGGAAGATAGACCTATGACAGAGTCCAAGGAGATGACACATTCATGGGATATGTTCAATTTGCTTTAAAACATGTTAATATTATAGTTCCTTGGCAGTTTCATCATGTAGACTTACCAATGGTCTTATCTCAAACTCTGCCACCTAGATTAGTTGGTGTTCTAGCAACAATAAGATGACCTTAGACTCCTCAACCTCCAGAATCCTCTTATGCATTCCTAGCTTCTACAAAGGATGAGACTCCTCAAGTTCCTCTTAGACCTTTGACAAGAGCCATGAGAAGAAGGCTTGAAGACAAACTCAAGCTTCTTCTAATTGGGCCTTGATAGTTTTAGGAATTTCTTTTTAGGCCTTGTATTTGGCCATTTGTAGTTTATGATTGATTAGAGTGTTTGTATTTTTAATTTTAGGCTTGTATTAAGGCCCATTAGTCTTAGGAATTGGTCTCAATTGGCTTGGGCTTGAATTGGGCTTGCTTCCCTTTAAAGGAGCCCAATCCGCCACTACCTCTTGTAGTTGCACGATTTTATCAAGCTTGGAATAAGATTGCTTCTAAGTCCCACATTACTTGGATGAAGCTTTGGGGTAAAGCTTGGAAGCCTATAAATAAAGGCTCTCCCCTTCCTTGTAAATCACAACTTGATAAATGAAACTCATGGTGAGATTTAGAGAAGCTTTCTCTTTAGGACTCTAAAGAGTAGTTCTTTTGATCCTTATCAAGACATTGTTAGTCTTGTGGCAGATTTCCTTTTTCCTTATCTTCTTCTTAGGAAGAAGTGGCGGATTCATTTATGTCTTAGTCCATTTCTTTGAGTTTTGAAGCATCTTAAAGGTTGATGCAAGGATCCATGGGAGGAACATAACA
>JAMLFT010002418.1:0-10508 GCA_026544285.1 Pachyrhizus erosus | reverse complement strand
TTCCTTCATGATTAGATGATAATTCTTTGAATTAGTAAGCAATTTCTTGAGTACATGCTTTAATTCTTTTGAATATTAATTTGTTCAACCATTGTTGCATGCTTATGTCATTTGAATATGTCCAAGCCTGCTTATTCTATCTTAAAATTTGTTCATATAAGCATGAGTAAAGTGTGAAGCATGTGCTGGTGCAAATCTATGTCTAGATATTGTATCCATTCAAATTTTGAACCAATCACATGGTTTGTGCTTGAATTTGTTTTGTTCATGGTTTGTGCTTGAATTTGTTTTGTTCATGCTTTGGCAACTGGTGTCTTGATTCATTGAATCCAATTTGAATTCAAATATTCACATGTTGAATGCATGAACCTACCTAATTTCGTGCATGTCCAACTACAATGAATCTGTTTTGAGTTCATATTCAATCACATGTGTTTTGTGTTGTGCTGGTTTGTCACATGCAAATGGTGCATTGAATCCATGTGATAACAATTCAGTTATATGGTTAGATTCATTGAATCTGATTTGAATTCAAATTAATCACATGTTCCTTGGTGAAAAACATCACATGCCTTGTTGTAGATGCATCTGAATGTGAAATTTTAAAATAATCACATGCATCTTGTGAATTTGATTCAAATCTGCCACATACTTTGTATTTTCCTATTTTGATTTTCGTGCAAGCTCTTAAGTGTGTTTAGAACTTTTTTTTTTGAAAGCTCAAGAGCCAAATCTTTGAAGAGGTAAGTGGATTCTTTGTCATTTCTTTGAATTCATGTGTCGTTCTTGCTATTTCTTCTCCAATTTGTGGCTGCCTCAAGCTTTGGTGAATGATTTGAGCTTCTTCTTCTTCTTCCTTGTGCCAAGTATTGGTAAGTTTTCTTCTCTTCTTCTTGTTCAAGCTTTCTAGTTTATTGTTCTTTCTTCCTTCTCCATTTTTGTTCAAGTATTATTCTCAAAACTGCACAAGCAATTCGTGCACTCCTTATGCATTGATTCAAGCATTGGACATTAAACTTCACCTTTGCTCTTGGAGTATACATGAACTAAGAGCATTTTCTATGCTTTGGACAACATATGAACAATACCTTTGCTCAAACTACCTATACTATGGAGAAATGTTGAACTAAAACAATGACTAATACCTTTGCATTTGGAGATTATTGAACTAAGAACTTGAACTATTACCTATGCTTCAGAGTTGAGTAAATAAATTCAAGCTTTACTTCTTCAACGTAAAGGTTAGTTTCTCCAATGGTTCTTGTATTAGTGCTTTTGTTATTGAGTCTCTTCTTCATCTCTTGGAGCTTTTAACTCATTCTTTTGATGTTAAAAGTTTCCCTATAACCTTTGTCTTAGTTGTGCTTCTACTCTTGGTGTTGTGTTCAATTTTCAATCCTATTCTTAGAAGTTTCTAGTAGTTTTTAAATTTGTTCTTGTTAAGAATTACTTTTCTTTGAGTTGTCTTGATACAAATCTGATTTCAAAACAATTTGTCGTTGCCTATCATTTATGCATGCAAAATTTTGGGTGAACTTGGGTTTTTTCCAATATATAGTGTTGCAAACTTCGTGAAGTCTATTGCCTCCTCTTTTCTACTCAAAATTCTTTCAAAAACAGTGAAGAAATAGGCCTTAGAAGTTTTTGGTCAGTCTAGAAAAGAATTGGATAAAAAGAATTTGAAAAGGAAAAGAAAAGAGAAAAGAAAGAACAAAAGAAGTTATAGAATTTTGAGTTTTCAAAATCTGACACATTACTTGTGTTATTGACTTCATTAGCTCATATCTTAGGCTTATGTGCACATATAAACATTGTATGCTTGTTGTTTAGAGCCTAAACAAGTTTTATTTGGTGTGACTCTCCATTTTGGTGAGCTAAATACATTGAAATATCTTGTTGGATTTTTGGAATATTCAAACCGAGGCATCAAACTTGTTTTCTTCCTTGATTTTGTTTATTTTAAGTGAAAGTGCAGTAGCATTGTGATTCTAGGCTTTATTCTTTTGTTATAACATGCTTTGAGTTCCTTTTTGTACTTGAAGATCTTTCACAAATTTTGTATGGTATGTTGTTGAGTTTTTTGCCCATTCTTGTGTCTTTTAAAATCTTGTGCATGTTTTGAGTTTCTAAACTAGCTTTTGTTCTACTTGTATACATGCTTTGTGTTCCTTGAGTTGTCTAACAATCTCTTTCTTTGGTTTGCCTTTTGTTATTTTTTTAGTCTCTACATTCTATCCAACTTGTCTTACCTTAATCTCTTGCTCTAAGTAGTGCTTTCTTATTAAACTTTTGTTGTTTGTCTTTTTCATAACTCTTAGTTTTGTCTTTGAGCTTGCATTTCCTAGTCCTTGGAACGAGGAATTGAAGGCCTAAACTATACAAGGGGATACGACCTTGATTGAGGATTTTTGGAACTACTAATTAGCATTCAAAGGGAGAACTAGGGAGTGAAAGAGGAAACTTGTACAAAAAATTCCAGCAAAGAAGAGTGTTGTAATTTGTGGTTTTTGGCAAAGTTTGAGTGTAAAAACCAAAAAAAAATAAAATTGAGAGGTGCTTCAAGTGTATTGTAAAGTTTAACTAACCATTGTTTGTTTTGTGGGATGGCTCAAAGTAGTGATAGTGATGCACTATCACCAAAATCAATCAAGTTAATGGCTAATTTGATGAAACAAATGAGAGTCATGCATTTAGAAAATAAGCATAAAATGGATAGGACTCATAGGGAAATGAACCATAAAATTGAAGATTTTGTGAAAACTCAAGAAAAATAATCTTTTTAATCCTCACATCTTAGTGATAATTACTATGTGGATAATAATGAACATAGAAGAAATAGAACAAGAAATAGATTTGAGGATAGGCAACCTAGAAATTCACCTAGACCAAGAGGTAATAATGAAGGAATTAGGAATGATGCCTATAGGCAAAGGGAAGAGGATCCTAAGATTACTTTGCCTAAATTTGAGGGGTCATCTAGAATGGGAAATGAAATGTGATCAAGTTTTTAATTGTCATCACTTAAGTGAACCAAAACAACTAAAATTAGCTACTCTTACCTTTGAGAGTTATGCCTTGAGTTGGTGGAATCAACTCCAAGAAGAAGTAAGAAGAGGAAGAAGGATAGGTGAAAGAAATTGGGAAGAACTTAGGAGAACAATGAGGGGAAGATTTGTACCCTCTAGCTATGTTAGGGACATGCATAATAGGTTACAAAGATTGTATCAAGGTTCAAAAAGTGTAGATGAATATTTTAAAGAGTTAGAACTATGTCTTATAAGAGCTGAAGTAGATGAGCCTCAAGAAGCCACCATGGCTAGATTCCTAAATGGGCTCAATAGGGAAATTCAAGACATAGCGGAATTGCAATCTTACACTAATCTTCATGATTTGTTTTAAATGTTTTAAGTGCCTTGGTAAAGGCCATAATTCCTCCCAATACCCTAACAAAATGGCCATGATTCTCAAGGAGAATGGGAGCATTGAGAGTGAGTCTTCAATGGACTTGAGTGACTCCTCTACTAAAGGTAGTAGTGAAGCTATTCACTCACCTGAGGAGGGTGATCTTTTAATAGTAAGACGCATGCTTGGTACCTTTCATAACTGCGTGATGAATCTCAAAGGAAAAATATCTTTCATACTCGTTGTGTGGTTAAGGGACAAGTATGTTCTCTCATAATAGATAGTGGTAGTTGCACTAATGTAGCTAGTGCTAGATTGGTAGAGAAACTATCTCTTCCAATGATTCCTCACCCTAAGCCATACAAACTTCAATGGCTAAGTGAAAAGGGTGAAGTTGTAGTTGACAAGCAAGTCCTACTTGCTTTTTCTATTGGGACTTATAAGGATAATGTGTGTTGTGATGTAGTCCCCATGGAAGCCACTCATATCCTCTTAGGTAGGCCTTCGCAGTATGACAAAAATGTAGAATTTAATGGCCTAACTAATGTTTACTCTTTCAAGCACCATGGCCAGAAAATGGCTTTAAAACCTCTAAGCCCCACAGAAGTTAATGCTAACCAAATTAAAATGAAGAAAAAGAGGGAACAAGAAAAAGGGATCTCCAAAGGATCCCAGGTCCAAGGCACAAAGTCCAAGGGCAAAAATAAGGTAAAGTCTTTAGACACCAAAGGTCTTTTGGCCACTCCACATCAGGTAAATAAATCATTCCTAGCCAAGAAACCCTTATATTTATGTTTTCCTTCTCCAGTTTGTCTTAATAGTGAAACAAAATTAAGTGAGCCTTTTGAAGAACTTTTTCAAGAATTTAAGGATATCTTTCCTAAAGATATACATGTAGGATTACCACCTATAAGAGGGATAGAACACCAAATTGATCTAATTCCTAGAGCTAGCCTTCCAAATTGACCTGTATATAGAAGTAATCCTGAAGAAACCAAAGAAATACAAAAACAAGTTGAAGGGTTCATAAGTAAGGGTTGGGTGCAAGAGAGTCTTAGCCCTTATGTTATGTCAGTGATTTTGGTGCCTAAGAAAGATGGGTCCTGGAGGATGTGCACTGATTGTAGACCCATCAATAACATAACAGGGAAATATAGGCATCCAATTCCAAGGTTAGATGACTTGTTAGACGAATTGCATGGAGCATCCTTTTTCTCTAAAATTAATCTTAAGAGTGGATACCATCAAATTAGGATAAGAAAAGGGGATGAATGGAAAACAGCTTTCAAGACCAAGTTTGGGCTATATGAATGGCTAGTAATGCCCTTTGGTCTTACAAATGCCCTTAGCATTTTTATGAGACTTATGCATCATGTGTTGAGAGAATTCATGGGGAGATTTGTAGTAGTATACTTTGATAATATCCTAGTTTAATACAAGCCCAATTCAAGTTTTTGGCAAGTTTTGAAGTGTAAACACCAAAAAAAATTGAGAGGTGTTTCAAGTTGTATTTGACCAAAAAAATTGAGTGGTCATTTCAAGTTGTATTTGTAATTTTGAACTAACCATTGTTTATTTTGTAGGACGACTCCAAGTAGTTATAATGTTATGTTCCTGCCATGGATCTTTACATCAACCTTTAAGATGCTTCAAAACTCAAAGAAATGGACTAAGACAGAAATGAATCTGTCACTTCTTCTTAGGAAGAAGATAAGGAAAAAGAAAATCCGCCACAAGACTAACAAGGTCTTGATAAGTATCAAAAGAACTACTCTTTAGAGTTCTAGAGAGAAAGCTTCTCTAAATCTCACAATGAATTTCATTCATGAAGTTGTGATTACAAAGGAAGGGGATAGCCTTTATTTATAGGCTTCCAAGCTTCACCCCAAAGCTTCATCCAAGCAATGTGGGACTAGAAGCGTGCTTCTACTCCTTCACAAAGCTTGAAAACTCGTGCAACTACAAGAGGTAGTGGTGGATTGGGCTCCTTTTAAGGGAAGCAAGCCCAATTTAAGCCCAAGCCAATTGAGGCCCAATTCCTAAAACTAATGGGCCTTAATACAAGCGCAAAATTAAAAATACAAACACTCTAATCAATCCTAAACTACAAATAGCTAAATATAAGGCCCCAAAAGAATTCCTAATACTACCAAAGCCCAATTAGAAGAAGCTTGTGTTTGTCTTCAAGCCTTCTTCTCATGGCTCTTGTCAAAGGTCCAAGAGGAACTTGAGGAGTCTCATCCTTTGTAGAAGTTAGGAATGCATCATCCCTCCTTCTTTAAGACGATTCATCCTTGAATCTAAAGCTTCAATTAGATTACCTAAAATGAAAGGAGAAAGATCAATGACATTAAAGGTGGTAGAAACTCCATAAGATTCCGGCAAATCTACTTTATAAGCGTTATCATTGATCCTTTCAGGTATCTGAAAAGGACCATCATACCTATGTAGAAGCTTTTATTTTCTTTGGATAGAAAATCTATCTTTTCTAAGGTGCACCTAAACTAGTTTCCCAGGTTGAAATATTATAGTTTTCTTTCCCTTGTTAGCTTGTCTAGAGTAGTATTCTACTTTCTTTTCAATTTGTTCTTTGACCTTTGCATGTAGGCCTTTGACATATTGGGCTCTAGACAATCCATCAGGATTAACCATAAGTTTAATGTTAGGGATAGGAAGCAAGTCTAGAGGAGTAAGAGGATTGAAACCATAGAGTACCTCAAAAGGAGAATAGGAAGTGGTTGAATTCACTATCCTATTATAAGTAAATTCTATGTGAGGTAGACACTCCTCCCAAGTTTTTAAGTTTTTCTCAACCATGCAAATTTTTTGGGCAAAAGGTAGTGTTGTCATGTTTGCATTGCCCTTACAAGAGCATAAAGCTCTTTGTCATATGTTGAATAATTAAGTTCGCCTCCTTTAAGTTTTCACTAAAATATGCTATAGGGTGGCATTCTTGGAGAAACACAACACCTATGCCTGCATTGGAGGCATCACATTCTAACTCAAATGATTTTTGAAAATTAGGAAGAGCTAAGATAGGTGCTTAGATTAATTTATCTTTTAGGTTTTGGAAGGCTTCTTCTTGTCTTGTCTCCCATTTGAAGCCTACATTTTTCTTAATTAATTCTAAGAGAGGTAAGGCAATTGTACTAAAATTTGGGACAAACCTCCTATAGAAACTTGTTAATCCATGAAAACTCCTTATATCACCAATATTTTGAGGAGTGGGCCAATCCCTAATTGCCTTAATTTTTTCTTCATCTACCTCAACACCTCTTGCACTTCCAACAAATCCTAGGAAGACTACATGATCCACACAAAAAGTGCACTTCTCTAGATTTGCAAATAAGTGTTGTTCCTTTAAAACACTTAAGACTTTCTTCACATGTTCTAAAAGCTATTTTCCATTCATCCCCTTCTCTTATCCTAATTTGATGGTATCCACTCTTAAGATCAATTTTAGAGAAAAAGGATGCTCCATACAATTCATCCAACAAGTCATCTAACCTTGGAATTGGATGCCTATATTTCACTGTTATGTTATTGATGAGTCTACAATCAAGGCACATCCTCCAAGACCCATCTTTCTTAGGCACCAAAATTACTGGCATAGCATAAGGGCTAAGACTCTCTTGCATCCAAGCCTTACTTATGAGCCCTTCAACTTATTTTTGTATCTCTTTGGTTTCTTCAGGATTACTTCTATATGCAGGTCTATTTGGAAGGCTAGCTCCAAGAATTAGATGAATTTGGTGTTCTATCCCTCTTCTAGGTGGTAATTCTTCAAAAGGCTCACTTAATTTTGTTTGACTATTAAAACAAAGTGGAGAAGAAAAACATAAATATAAGGGTTTCTTGGCTAGGAATGCTTTCTTTACCTGATGTGGAGTGGCC
Source organism: Pachyrhizus erosus (assembly GCA_026544285.1). Taxonomy (NCBI): domain Eukaryota; kingdom Viridiplantae; phylum Streptophyta; class Magnoliopsida; order Fabales; family Fabaceae; genus Pachyrhizus; species Pachyrhizus erosus. The sequence goes on along the minus strand of JAMLFT010002418.1, from coordinate 3,212 downwards.
AAAAGACCCTTGGACTTTTTGTCTTGGACATGGGATCCTTTGGAGATCCTTTTTTCTTGTTCCCTCTTTTTCTTCATTTTAATCTAGCCACCATTAACTTCTTTGGGGTTTAGAGGTTTTAGAGCTATTTTTTGGCCATGGTGCCTGAAAGAGTAAACATTAGTTAGGCCATTAAATTGTACATTTTGGTTATACTGCCAAGCCCTACCTAAGAGGATATGAGTGGCTTCCATAGGGACTACACCACAACACACATTATCCTTATAAGACCCAATAAAAAACGCAAGTAGGACTTGCTTGTCAACTACAAGTTCACCCTTTTTCACTTAGCCATTGAAGTTTGTATGGCTTAGGGTGAGGAGTCATTGGAAGATATAGTTTCTCTATCAATCTAGTGCTAGCTACATTAGTGCAACTACCACTATCTATTATGAGAGAACATACTTGTCTCGCAACCACACAACAAGTATGAAAGATATTTTCCCTTTGAGGTTCGTCACTCACGTTATGAAATGTATCAAGCATGTGTCTTACTATTAATAGATAACCCTCCTCAGCTGAGTGAATAGCTTCACTACTATCTTTACTAGAGGCGTCACTCAAGTCTATTGAAGACACACTCTCAATGCTCCCATTCTCCTTGAGAATCATGACCCTTTTGTTAGGACATTGAGAGGCAATATGGCCTTTACCAAGGCACTTAAAACATTTAATGTCTCTTGACCTAATGGGGGTGGGGGAGTCTTTTATTACAACCTTGCCCTTTTTGGGTTTAAAAGAATTAGAAACTAAACCACTATCTACTTTTTTTACAACTTCTTTGTTTAAGGAGGACATGTCCTCCTTCTTCAAGCTTGTCCTTCCACTAGAAGTCCAATTCCTTTTCTTTACATTCTTTCTTCTAATTTGTTGCTCCACTTTCAAAGCTCTGTGAAACAAATCATGAAGATTAGTGTAAGATTGCAATTCTACTATGTCTTGAATTTCCCTATTGAGCCCATTTAGGAATCTAGCCATTGTGGCTTCTTGATGCTCATCTAATTCAGCCGTTATCAGACATAGCTCTAATTCTTTAAAGTATTCATCTACACTTTTTGACCCTTGGTACAATCTTTGCAACCTATTATGCATGTCCCTAACATAGCTAGAAGGCACAAATCTTCCCCTCATTGTTTTCTTAAGTTCTTCCCAATTTCTTTCACCTATCCTTCTACCTCTTCTTACTTCTTCTTGAAATTGATTCCACTAACTCAAGGCATAACTCTCAAAGGTAAGAGTAGCAAATTTTAATTGTTTTTGTTCACTTAAGTGATGACAATTAAAATTTGGTTACATTTCATTTCCCATTCTAAGTAAACTTCTATACTAGATGACCCTTCAAACTTAGGCAAGTTAATCTTAAGATCCTCTTCCCTTTGCCTATATGCATCATGCCTAATTCTTTCATTATTATCTCTTAGTCTAGGTGAATTTCTAGGTTGTCTATCCTCAAATCTATTTCTTGTTCTATTTCTTCTATGTTCTTTATTATCCATATAGTAATTATCATTAGGATGTGAGGATGAAAAATATTGTTTTTCTTGAGTTTTCAAAAAATCTTCAATTTTATGGTTTATTTCCCTAAGAGTCTTATCCATTTGATGCTCATTTTCTAAATGCATGACCCTAGTTTGTTTCATCCAATTAGCCATTAACTTGGCTGATTTTGGTGATAATGCATCATTATCACTACTTGGAGTCATCCTACAAAACAAACAATGGTTAGTTCAAAATTACAAATACACTTGAAATGACCATTCAATTGTTTTGGTCAAATACAACTTGAAACACCTCTCCATTTTTTTTGGTGTTTATACTCAAAAACTGGTCAAAAACCACAAATTACAAAACTCTTCTTTGCTGGAATTTTTGTACAAATATTCTCTTTCACTCCCTAGCTCTCCCTTTAAATGCTAATGAGTAGTTCCAAAAGTCCTCAATCAAGGTGATATCCCCTTGTATAGTTTTTAGGCCTTCAATTCCTCTTTCCAAGGACTAGGAAATGCAAGCTCAAAGAAAAAACTAAGAGTTATGAAGAAGACAAACATCAAAAGCTTAAAAAGAAAGCAGTACTCAAAACAAGAGATTAAGGTAAGACAAGTTGGATAGAATGTAGAGACTTAAAAATAACAAAAAGGCAAACCAAAGAAAGAGATTGTGAAACAACTCAAGGAACACAAAGCATGTATACAAGTAGAATGAAAGCTAGTTTAGAAACTCAAAATATGCACAAAATTTAAAAGACACAAGAACGGACAAGAAACTCCACAACATGCCATACAACATTTATGAAAGAACTTTACGTACAAAAAGGAACTCAAAGCATGTTATAACAAAAGAATAAAGACTAGAATCACAATGATACTGCACTTTCACTTAAAACAAACAAAATCAAGCAATAAAACAAGTTTGATGCCTCGGTTTAAGTGTTCCAAAAATCCAGCAAGGTATTTCAATGCATTTAGCTCACCAAAAATGGAGATTTGCATCAAATAAGGCTTGGTTAGGCTCCAAATAGCAAGCATGCAGTATTTATATGTGCATATAAGTCTAAGATATGAGCTAATGAAGACAATAACACAAGTAATGCCTCAGATTTTGAAACCTAAAAATTCTATAATTTCTTTTGTTCTTTCTTTTCTCTTTTCTTTTTCTTTTCAAATTCTTTTTATCCAATTCTTTTCTTGACTGGGCGAAAGCTTTAAAGGCCTATTTCTCAAAGTTTTTGAAAGAATTTTGAGTATAAAAGAGGAGGCAATCGACTTCACAAAGTTTGCAACACCATATAGAGGCAAAAACTCAAGTTAACCCAAAATTTTGCATGCATAAATGACAGGCAAGGACAAGTTGTTTTGAAATCAGTTTTGGATCAAGATAACTCAAAGAAAAGTAGTTCTTAACAAGAAAAGATTTAAAAACTACTAGAAAACTTCTAAGAATAGGGTTAAAATTGAACTCACATACTTCACATATACGTGTGAAATATGAACACAAAACCAAGACTAGGAGCACAAACAAAGGCAAAGATTATAGGAAAGCTTTTAACATCAAAAGAATGAGCTAAAAGCTCCACTAGATGAAGAGAAGACACAATACCAAAAGCACTAATAACAAGAACAATTGGAGATACTAACCTTTACTTTGAAGAAGTCAAGCTTGAATTTGTTTACTCA
>JAMLFT010002417.1:0-25630 GCA_026544285.1 Pachyrhizus erosus | reverse complement strand
ATAATATTTGAAAAAATAAAATAAAAAAATTTTACATACTAAAATAAAAAATATATTATTTTTTCATGGTGAAATTAATATTTAAATTTTTATTTATTGAATATTTCTTTATTACAATATCAATTACCAACATCATTCATATTTAACATTGGCACGAGTAGTTTTGCCTCAGAATACACGGTTTGATTCTTAGATCCTTTATTGTCACTAAAAAATGTATCATACATATAACATACTTAGCGGACTCAGTTATGCTGTTAGCTCCTTTTCACCAAGAAATAGTAGCTACTTAACAGATAATCATATAAAATTTCAAAATCATTCAAAAGCATAAGCGTGTGTAAACTTTGCCTACAATTTATAGATAGATCTATACTATTTAGTGGGGTGGGACCGCCTCACACCTAACCAACTGCTGTCAATAACTTGATGTAACATCAGCTGAGATAGAATCAACCCATGGCTTGTTGCAAAAGATATTTTTTATTGGTCATTAATGAAGTAAAATGATGACAAACTATGTTAGAGTCAAAACCCAAAAGCATTATTCCATTTGTGTGGCACTACTTGTTGAGGAGTGAAGGAAACGGTAAGAAGCCAATTCGTTTGTGATAAAATTGGAGTTTGGAGAAGGAAAGTAAGAGAGACTATGATGATGTTATGGGTAGTGGCAACATTGGGATGGATAGATTAGCTTCTAAGACAAGGAAAATCAATAAAATAGAGTAAGAAAGAGCATAGTTGAGCTTTTTCTTTCCTTTACCTTTCTGAAGCTTGGTGGTATTTTTTTGACTGCTTACTCTTCCTCTTCCTCTTCCTCTTCCTTAAGCTGTAACATTTCTCCTTGGTACTTGCTAATGTTGGCACATGTTACATGCAATGCATATCCTTGTTTTGCTTGAAGCAAATATTTTTGTCTCATCATATTAAGGTTTGTACAATAATCAGCTAAAGTTGAGGAACTGACAGAACTCTTCATAGCATGACAATCCTCCGTGTGTTGCTCTTTTTGGGAATCTTGTGGGCTGAAATCCATGTCATTTCTTCATTTACTGATACTCAAGACGGTAATGTGCGATGCCGTCTCTTTTCTTAATCAAATATTTCCTTTTTTTTTCCTTTGGGGCATCATCTTCTAAGTATAGCTCACCAAGAGCTATGGAATGAAGTTTTAAACTGATTTTATTAGATTTTGATTACCAAATCTAAACATGATCTATAATAGTATCTCATCCTTAAGCATATATATGGTCCCCTTTTCTCATTACTTGAATAATCTTATATTCATTACTTACGTATTTCTCATGATCTGATTTGAACCTAATATGATCGTGACTATGATATGTAACAAGAATGTTTTATGCATAAAAAAATTGACAATGTTTATTTTATGCGAAAAATAAAATATTTATTAGAATATTACATACTTTTACCTAGGAACTTGTGCATATGTTACGGTTTTATATTGGACCTTGAAAAAGGCAGTATGTGATCAAGGTTCATCCACCACATCGATGCTATAAGTGATTCTTGTTACCATTACCTGTTGGTGAAAAATTATTTATTCACTAGTAATAATGAATATTTCATCCTGCAAAGAAAATTATTAAGTTATTAAGGGATAGATTGATTCCAGTTCAAGTTCGGTCACAGCCGTATATATGGATATGTGAAAATCTCGCCTAGCTAAAATAGCACTCCTTTTGAACAAGTGTTTTTCTTTAGTCTCCAAAGTTGCTTTCCTATTGACTATATAGGTTATTGATATCGAAATCATGCAATCACCCAATAGCCTGCTTAGCTAGTTGTGAACTTTTGCATTTCTTCTACTTGTGTGTATGTTGCATTCGTTCTCTTGTCTAACATACCATCATTTACAGTTATCTATATTACAATTGCACATGATATCGGTTGAAACCGGCTAGCACTCACACTTTTGATTTGGACATAAAGACGAAAGGAAAAACCTATAGAAAAAGGAACTCTTGTGTACAAATATATTCTGAATTCTTAGACATAGAAGTTATACAATAACAATAGTCTTATCCTACTTAGATGAGATAAGCTATATGGATCAACCATATATATATGCATAACCAAAACTAGGCCAATGTTAAACTTCTTGGCGAGAAGAATTTATATTGATTTCTTCTTGGCTATTGTAGTAAGCAGAAAATTTATGTAGCTCATGGAGCTTTTTCAGTTGGTCAACGACTCAACATTATAATAGCTCACCCTGGCTGAATAACTCAAGCAAATCAAAGAGACCATTAATGAAATTAAAAACTACCATCTGGCGCTTTTGTTTGGGGCATTTTTTGTTTCATGATAATACATTTCTGTTGCAGTTGTTGCACTTAGATCATTAAAAGATGTATGGCAAAATACACCGCCCAGCTGGGACAAATCAAATGACCCCTGTGGAGCACCTTGGGAAGGAGTGACCTGCAACAAATCAAGGGTTACTTCATTGTAATAATTCAGCAATTAAACGACACTGATCCTCGTGTTTCTTAGTATGTTGATTTCATGATCCTTCTTTGAATCACTTTTCCAACTACTAATTTGTCGTGTGCGTTTTAAATATAGGGGACTGTCAACCATGGGCCTGAAAGGTAAATTAACTGGAGATATTGGTCAACTTTCAGAATTGAGATCCTTGTAAGTATGATTTTCTGTTTCTTTTTGGGATGAAACTGAAGACTAGGATAACGATTGCACCATGTTACTAATCTAACTGGCCTCAATGACAATGTCTAAATCAGATTGCCACCACTACATTTACTTGACTTTGTTGTAGAAAAGTAGAAACAATTTTCCATAGCATGTTTTGTGCTAATTAGCATTGACAATTTATTGAACTGCAGGGACTTGTCATTTAATAGAGATTTAACAGGTCCTCTCTCCCCACAGTTAGGAGACTTGAGCAAGCTAAATATTCTGTAAGATTCAAGAAACCATGTAATTTCATGATGTCATTTCAAGAGCAACTTCTAGTGATTTGCATAAGGCTTTCCTTCCCTATTTCAGGATTTTGGCTGGTTGTAGCTTCAGTGGCAATATTCCAGATGAATTAGGAAATCTTTCAGAGCTATCTTTCCTGTAAGAATAACCTTGGAAAAAGAATTTGCATGCATAACAAATAAGTGAAGCCTTCCCTTTCAGAATAATCCTTTTTGTATGATTAATTTGAAACTATATCCATCTCAATGAACTTTTCAGGGCTTTGAACTCAAACAACTTCACTGGAAAGATACCTCCTTCATTGGGTAAACTCTCCAAACTTTATTGGTTGGACTTGGCAGACAATCAGCTGACAGGGTCTATCCCAGTTTCAACCTCGACCGCTCCTGGATTAGACCTTCTTTTAAAGGCAAAGCACTTGTGAGTTTTTTCTTTATTCATTTTTCGGTTGACACTTGTGAGTACCTTTCAGCAAAGAGCAATGTGTTAAAAACAGCACCCCTTCCATCTTTTCGTGAGTGCTAGTTGCTGCTACATTGAATACTATCTAAACACTGTTTTCATTGCTATTTAATGCAGCCATTTCAATAAGAACCAGCTTTCAGGCTCCATTCCCTCCAAGCTTTTCAGCTCCGAGATGATACTCATACACATGTAAGTTGACATTTTGATTTTGGCATCATTTGGTGTTTATAAACTTATAATCTTAACTTTTGAACTTTTGTTTTTCTTTGTGACAGATTGTTTGATGGGAATAATTTAATTGGAACTATACCTTCAACATTAGCACTAGTTCAGACCGTTGAGGTTCTGTAAGTGATTCCTTCCTCAAAATTTCTAATTTTCATTTTATTTGCTTAATTCTTTCTTCCTTTTGTTTGATTTCATTTTAATGATTTTTTCCCTAATTATTCCAATTTATGGCAGCCGGCTGGATAGGAATTTCCTGACAGGAGAGGTTCCATCAAATCTCAACAACCTTTCAAACATCAATGAATTGTGGGTACTCACATTTGAGATATGGACATATAGAAGGATTTTAAAATAACTTTAGAGGAGATTTATACAGTTTTGTTCTCTTTCAGGAATTTAGCACAAAATAAATTCACAGGTCCTTTGCCTGACTTAACTGGAATGGATACCCTCAATTATGTGTAAGTAATTTGCACGGATTGGTGTTTCGGTTTAGTTTCCTTATACAGGATTTTGTTGTTCACATAATGCTGATCAATTTATAACTTTGTGGTGCAGGGATCTTAGTAACAACTCTTTTGATCCATCTGAAGCTCCAACTTGGTTCACAACTCTTCCATCACTCACCACTCTGTAAGTCTAATTACAAATAAGAGCTTCTTCTTTTTTACCTGTTTCCTAAACTTAATGAAATAACGTATAATCTAACAAGGATTTTTTCCCCGCTTAATGTTCACTGTGCTGAAGAATTATGGAGTTTGGATCCCTGCAAGGTCCTCTTCCACCAAAACTCTTTGACATTCCTCAAATACAGCAAGTGTAAGTCCCTAACTTTTATGTTGATCATAAGTAGTTATACAAACATTAGAATGGTAGTCATCATAATTTTCATATTTTCAATTTTTTCACAGGAAACTACGAAACAATGCATTGAACAATACATTGGACATGGGTGCCAACATTTGTCCCCAATTGCAGCTTGTAGATTTGCAAGACAATGAGATTTCCTCAGTGACACTCAGTTCACAATACAAAAATACATTGATGTGAGAAAATTTTTACCCTTCAATCTGATACTTTGTACGCTCTTTCATTTGTAAGTCCTTTTTTTCTGATGTCTACCTCATGCTTTCAGTCTTATAGGAAATCCAGTGTGCAGTACTGGTCTCTCAAATACAAATTACTGCCAACTTCAGCAACAGGCTAAGCAACCCTATTCCACCAGCTTGGCTAATTGTGGAGGCAAATCTTGTCCTGATGATCAAAAGCTCAGCCCCCAAAGTTGTGAATGTGCCTATCCATATGAAGGAATGTTGTACTTTAGAGGACCCTCCTTCAGAGAACTGTCCAGTGTCAATACTTTCCATTCACTTGAAATGAGCCTTTGGGTGAAATTGGGTCTAACTCCTGGTTCAGTTTCTTTACAAAACCCCTTCTTCAATAGTGATGATTATCTTCAAGTGCAACTAGCACTCTTTCCACCAACAGGGCAAGACTTTAACAGGTCAGAAGTTCAAAGAATTGGGTTTGAATTGAGTAATCAAACTTACAAGCCTCCAAAAGAGTTTGGACCCTATTACTTTATTGCATTTCCTTATCCTTTTCCAGGTAACACAAACAAATTACATTTACAATACGCAACTGGTTACAGTGATATACAACTAAATGTAAAGTATTTCAGGTTCCCACAAAGGAGCTTCTCTTAGCAAAGGTGTTGTTATTGGGATAGCAATAGGCTGCTCAGTTCTGGTTCTGAGCCTCATAGGGTTAGCTATATATGCAATTGTGCAAAAGAAGCGTGCAGAGAGAGCCATTGGATTAAGTAGACCATTCGGTAATTATTCAATATACTCGTTTTCTTGTTATCACTTGAATAACTTTATAAGTGTACAAAACCTCCAAAAGTTGAAAAACTATCATCAGCTTTGCTTACACCACATTCATCTCTTTCTTCCAGCATCATGGGCACCAAGTGGAAAGGATAGTGGAGGTGCACCACAATTAAAGGGAGCAAGATGGTTCTCTTACGATGAGCTCAAAAAGTGCTCCAACAATTTCTCTGAAAGCAATGAGATAGGCTTTGGTGGCTATGGCAAGGTATTGCTTGTATGTTCACTTATTTCTAAGTTCTTGTATATGTTTAATATTTCCCTTCTATTGACTTTATTAGGTGTACAAAGGAGTTCTCCCTGATGGGAAAATCGTAGCAATCAAACGAGCACAACAAGGATCAATGCAAGGAGGTGTAGAGTTCAAGACTGAAATTGAGTTGCTTTCAAGAGTTCACCACAAGAATCTTGTTGGCCTTGTTGGATTCTGTTTTGAACAAGGGGAACAGATGTTGGTTTACGAATTTATGCCTAATGGAACACTTAGGGAGAGTTTGTCAGGTAATTTCACAGTACAGGAACATTTAGTGGCAAGCTTAACATTAAGTTGTTGATTGACTTGTTTGGTAAAAAATCCTCGTGTAGAACAGAAATATAAAGTAGTACACATGTTTCTGTGCAGCTTAATTTTTGGCATTTATATACAACTACAAGAGAAAAGAGTTAATAAAACTCCTTAAACAATCAATGTGAGTTGCAGGGAGATCTGACATTCATCTTGACTGGAAGAGGAGACTCCGCATTGCTCTTGGTTCAGCCAGAGGACTTGCATACTTACATGAGCTTGCCAACCCTCCCATAATCCACAGAGATGTGAAGTCCACTAATATCTTGCTGGATGAAAATTTGACAGCAAAGGTTGCAGATTTTGGTTTGTCTAAGCTTGTATCAGACAGTGAGAAAGGCCATGTTTCAACTCAGGTTAAAGGGACATTGGTGAGCAACATTGCACCCTTTCTTTTGTTGTTTAGATCTTCATTCTTGTTTAACTACCCCCCTCCCCCCAGCCTTATCTTTTATACATACAGATGCATTATATACAATGAAATACCTAATGTAATTAAATGACAATTTTATTTAGTTTAATTGTTCAACTTTGCCACCAGCTTTAAATTCTGATACACTATGCATCTCATGAAATATATAAACAGATGTTGTTGTCATGTGAGCTTGATAATGATTTCCATGTCTAATGTAACTTGTATTTTATATGGAATTATTAGTTGCAAAATCTCCATGGTTGTGTCTTGCATTTGCTTTCTCTTTTCCTTTTGGAAACAACTGTTTGATAATTGAAATGCTAACATCTGCAGGGTTATCTGGATCCTGAGTACTACATGACCCAACAACTCACTGAGAAGAGTGATGTGTACAGTTTTGGGGTGGTGATGCTTGAACTAATAACTTCAAGACAACCAATTGAGAAGGGCAAGTACATTGTCCGCGAGGTGCGCACGTTGATGAATAAGAATGATGAAGAACACTACGGTTTGAAGCAACTCATGGATTCAGTGGTAAGAAACACACCAAACCTCATAGGATTTGGAAGGTTCTTAGAGTTGGCAATGCAATGTGTTGAGGAATCAGCTGCAGACCGTCCTACAATGAGTGAAGTTGTGAAAGCACTAGAAACCATTTTGCAAAATGATGGGATGAACACAAACTCTACCTCTGCATCCTCATCTGCGACTGACTTTGGTGTTACTAAGGGTGGCATGCGGCATCCCTACATTGATGCTACTTTTACTAAGAAGGACAGTGTTAATGATAGTAGTAGTAATGCCTTTGACTACAGCGGAGGGTACACACTTTCAACAAAAGTTGAACCCAAATAGACGCTATTATACATATTTTTGTCAGACATCATTTTCTTCTTTTTCTTTTTTTTTTTAATTCTCAAACGAAGATATAACTTGTATTCCTTTTTTGTTTTACGTAAACTAATGTTGTGTATTCTTTTTATGGGCAATATAGTTCTATTGCGTGTAATATTTAGGAAGAAATATTGCATGTTTATCTCACAGTTCCAGCACGTGCTAGTCTAATGATGCTGCTTTTAATTTGAGTTAATATTTCATTTAAAATAACATTCATATGAATTGTATCTAGGAAGAGAAAGTGGGTTCGCGGTGCCTATCGTAAAATAAAATCACTCTTCATCTGCCTATGATTGCCTATCAACTTCTTGATCGTTGAAAACTGATTCTTGGAATGAAAGTGCAAAAAATGATCACTATATACTCGTTGGGTGTGTGCACCTAACAAGAGATAAGAATTGAGTAGAGTAGGGAAATTTGTGTTAGGTAATATAATGTAATAAGAAAAGAGAGGTGGAAATAAAGTACACTCGTATGAATGTAGCTGTTCCATAAACCTTAATCCAACATCTAGCAAGTTATATCCTTCAAAGTAATAGGATCGAAATACTCGTAAAGAAAATATAGCAATCTAAATTGATAAACTCTATAAATCTGCGAGAAAAGATAGTGTTAAGAAAACTGCTTTTGGACAGCACGTGACATCTTTATCTTTTACTGCTCAAGTTGTTCAATAAGTCTTTTTAGTCAAAGTAGTTGTTCCTAAACTTTAGGAGAAAGTATTTTTGTTTTATCTTAGTAATATTATAAATGTATTGCGTTGGCAGCTGAATAAAATAGAATTCCCATGATCTGTTTCTCTCCAAATATTTATATATCCTTCTTTCTCTTTCAATATTTTATTTTCTCTATTTTGCTATAGCCTTTATCTCTTAAAAACCAACAAGTTTTTCCCAAGCTACTCTTTTGGTCATTGAAGAAGAAAACTATAACCTTTAGGTAGCGAAAATGAAGTCTTACCTGAAGACATTTGATCCTTGGAAAGTTGTCAAAGAGGATTATAAAATACTTTCACTATTGGATAATCATACCATGGCCTAAATCATAAATCACAAGGACAAAAAAACAAGAAAGACAAAGGCAAAGGTGTGTCTTTTTGCTGGTGTTTATCAAACCATTTTCACATGAATCATGGCTTTCAAATTAGCAAAACAATTTGGGATTATTTGAAGGAAGAATATGTTGGAGATGAAAGAATACAAAGCATGTAAGTGCCTAATTTAATAAGAAATTTTGAGTTGCAAAGGATGAAAGAGTATGAAATAATCAAGGAATACTCAAACAAATATTTGGATATTGCTAACAAGATAAAGTTGTTGCGTAGGAAGCATTGTTAGCTACCATGGATTGTTTGCTATAAGAAAATTCTAATAACAGTACTAGAGAGGTACAAAGCATCTATAACTTCCATGGAGAACACAAAGGATTTGTCTAAGATCAATTTGGAAAAAGCAGTACATGCCTTACAAGCCCAAGAGCAACGGAGGTTGATGAGATGAAGGTGTTTTGCTAGCCAAGCATCATGAAGTTTAGAAGAATGAAAAGAAAATTTTCAAGCAAGATCAGACATCAAGCAACAAAAACACAACAAACAACCAAATTAAAGGTAAGGGAACAAAGAAAAAGTATGAACCTTTTCAACATTATGGCAAAAAAGGTAATCCATCTTTTAGATGTAGGAAGAGATTAGATTCATAATGCAGCAAGTGAAACTAGATGAGGCATGAAGTTGTGATTTGCCATAACAAAAATCACCATGGTGAAGGAGCTTAGATTGCTAATCAAGAGGAGGAGGACCAACTATTTTTGACCACTTGTTTCTTAAGTAATGAATCAAGTGAAAGCTAGTTGATTGATAATGGTTGCACCAATTACATGACCTTTGACAAGGCATTCTTAAGAGATTTAAGGCCGACCAATGTCACCAAAATCAAAATTGACAATGGTGATTATATCTCAATCAAAGGAAATGGGACATTCATAATCACAAGTTGTGCAAGCACAAAACTTATTCTCGACATTCTTTTTGTTCTTGAAATTGACCAAAACTTGTTAAGTGTCGATCAACTGATTGAACAAGGATTTTAAGTTATTTTTTAAGGCAAATATTGCTTGATTAAATATGCAACTAGTTAAGATATCTTCAAGGTGAAAATGAAAGGAAAATTTTTTGCTCTAAATCCATTGGAGAAAGAGAAAGTTGTTTTCTCACTTAAGGAAAATCTCATAGAAATTTGGCACAAAAGGCTCGAGCATCATCATCATCATCAAGGGTTGTTGTAGTTGAGTGAAAAAGGGTTTGGCACTTGATGTCCCTAAGCATGAGGTTTAAATTGAAAAGATTTTTAATTTGGCAAGCAAAACAAAAAAACCTTTTCCAAAGGCAGTATAGAAAGCATCAAGAAAGTTGCAATTGATTCACACAAATGTTGCAAGGCCTTAAAGAATACCTTCATTGAAGGTAATCTCTGTTATATTGTATTTGTTGATGACTTCACCATAATACTGGATCTTTTTCTTCAAGTACAAATCAAAGGTAGCTAAATTTTTTTGGAAGTTCAAAGTCAAGATTAAGATTGAAAGTGGTCTCAAAATTCAGATTATGAGGTCAGACAATGACACAAAGTACACATATGAAAAATTCAATAAATTTTGTGAGAATTCCAACATTGAACATGAACTTAACGCTCCCTATACCCCACAAAAAAATGGTATTAATGAGAGGAGAAATTGATATATCTTGGAGATGACGAGATGTGTGTTATATGAGAAGAATTTGCCAAAGAAATTTTGGACAAAGGCAACAAGTACAACTATCATTCTTTAAAATAAACTTCCCACCAAAGCATTGAAGGATCAAACACCATTTGAGGTTTAGAATGGTTACAAACCATCTCTAAAAATTCTTAAGATATTTGGTTATTTGTGCTTTATTCATGTTTCGTAGGGCAAGCAAGATAAACTAGATAAAAACATTACAGGAATTTTTATAGGCTACAACACAGTTAGTAAAGCCTATAAAATTTTTCAATTGCAAACCAGAAAATAGTTGTTAGTAAGAATGTTCACTTTGTGGAAGATAAAGAATGGAATTGGCATGATATAAAGAAGAGAAATATGGTGTCTACAAATTTGAAGTTCAAGTTTTCAGCATCAAACACGAAACAAAATGTAGATGGAAAATAACAAAATGAATTAGTGGATGACGTTCTTATAAGAGGTACCATATCGCTTTCCAATGTTTATGAAAAATGTAATATTTTTGTTTGTGAACATATAGATTATGAAAAAGCAAAGAAAAGTTCCAATTAGATGGCTGCAATGAAAGAGAAGCTATTAAGGATCGAGAAAAACCAAACTTGGATTATTGTTGAAAGACCTCACAACAAGAATGTAATTGGAAACAAGTGGGTGTATAAAACTAAGCTAAATGTTGATGATTCGATTAACAAACACAAGGCAAGGCTCGTGGTGAAAGGTTATGCACAGTTTTTTGGTGTAGACTGCTCATACATTTGCATTAGTTGATTGATTAGACACCATTAGGTTGTTACTTGTTGTTGCTCAAAAGAATTGGAAAGTTTATCAACTTATAATTAAATCAACCTTTTTAATTGGTTTCTTACAAGAAGAAATCTACATTAAGCAACCCCAAGGCTTTGTGAAGGAAGAAAAAAAAGATAAGGTTTATTTACTCTAGAAGGTTTTTTATGGGCTGAAACAAGCTTTAAGATCCTGATACAATAGAATTGATGAACATTTGTTGAACTTGGGATTTTCCAAAAGCTTAGCTGAATGAACATTGTATGTTAAGCATGAAGGAGTTGACATTCTTATAATCTTACTCTACATGGTTGATTTCTTTATAATAGGACGCAACACAAGGCTTGTGGAGAAGCTTAAGAAAGAAATGATGGTGGTGATTGAGATGACATATCTTGGTTTAATGACCTTTTTTCATGGCATAGAAATCAAACAAGGAGAATGTTAAGTCTTCATTTGTCAAAATAAGGATGTCAAGGAGATTTTAAAGAATTTTAAACTTGAGGAATGCAAAGAAACGAGCACTCCAATAAATTAAAAGGAAAAACTTTGCATGGAAGATGGAATTGAGAAGATAGATCAAGCTATTTTAAAGGCAGGATTGGGTGTTTGATGTACCTTACAACAACTTGGCTTGATATCTTAAATGTTGTAAGCATATTTTCTCAATTTATGCATTGTACAAGTGAAATGCATCTTAAGGCTGCAAAAAGGGTGATTAGATATGTCAACGACACTGTCAAGTTTAAGAGGATTGAATAATTCAAGCTAACAAGTTTCTCATATACTAATTGGGATGACTCAATTGATGATATGAGAAGTACCTTATGGAACTATTTTAGCTTTGGGTTAGGTGTTTTCTCATAGAACTAAAAAAATAAGAAACTATAGCATAAGCTAAAGCAGAAGCTAAATTAGTTGTCGTTATAACTATTGTTAATCAAACCTTATGGTTAGACTAATCATGTCTAGATCTAGTTAAATGGATTGGATTTAAAATCTAAATCTATATTTTATATATATAAAAAATCAATTTACATTTTTGGAAGCTAGTTTTAAATCTAGCTTTTAGTTCAAAGTTGATTTTTAAACTAGTTTGGTTCTAAATCAGGTTTTAAACCAAAAAATTGATTTTAAATTGGTTTAAAGTAAAAAAAGAAACCACTTTTTGTATAAAACTTTTTAAAACAAGTTTTTTTTTAAAATTGATTATATTAAAAAAAAAACAGTGTGTTAGGAATCATCATTCCTCAATCATAGGTGATTGAAAAAAAAGGAAATATGGAACTTACAAAATTTACACTAAGTCTCTAACCACCCCACCACTAAGAATTTAAACAAAGAAACAACCATCTAGAATACGCGCCTCGTTCAATTTGGTAAAACCACTTGATCTGAATTGCCATCCCCTTTAAGTTCAAGTTCCACCATCTACCTAGAGAAGCCAAACAAGGAAAGACCATAAGTATTTAGATCACACATCACTCACAAAAGCAACATGGTATTTTTATAAGGAATATTTGAACTATCAAATGAAAGCTGGAATAAATTGCCTTATATGGTATTTTAAATAGTACTAGCATTTACAAAAAATTAAACTCAGATTAAACACTTATTTAAAAAAGTCAATCAGATTACAGCATGAATGCACATGCGTGTCATTATTTTCCTCAAAGAATCCAAGATTAGAAAAAATCCCAGCAATTGCCTTATAAAAGAGATAATTGTGAAAATTATCCAACATAGACTAGTACAAGTTCCTGTCTAGTGTCCATAATCGGTTCCAGCCATCCTTGTTGCTTGGGAGGACCCTTTCATTCCATTCCATGTCAGTGCTTTAAATTAGTTTAAAGTCAAAAACCATTTTTTTAGTTGAAAACTATTTTTAAAACAAGTTTTTTTTTAAAAAAAATTAATTATAACAAAAAATTCAGTTTGAGATAAATTTTGATTAAAATTTAACTAGATAAAATAGGATTAGTTTAAAATTTGATTATAACTAAAAATTTGTTTTTAAAACTGAATTTTATCCTTAACTTTTCTCTTTTTGGCAAATCCAATTGTTTTTAAAACCCACAAATTAATTAAAACTACTATAGCTATAAGTAACAATCCCATTTTTACCTTATGATTTATTTTAGGAAATTAAATATTTAAAAAATAAATATTATTTGCTTTAAATAGAATTATTATCACAATAAATTGTGAATAATTCTTTTAAATAATTAATTTGTGTGAATTGTTTAATATTTTAAATTCTTTAATGTGTTTTATTTAATTACAAGACCTTGTAATTTGTTATGTATATGTTTATTATGTTGGGTTTTGAATTGAAATATAATAGTTTTTGGGCTTATATAATAAAAATAAAAGAAGGTGTGTGAATAATAGTATTAGGGGTGCTGTAAGTAAAACTGGACTACACTAAAAGGGGGTGCAGATGGTGTTTTTGTGGTGCAAACAGTAGTATAATTTCTATTTTTTATTCTTAAAAATAGGAATGCAAACAAATATTTTACTTTAAATGACTTATGAAGCATCTAGAATATCTAATTATTAAAATAAAATAAATGAAGAGGTAAGGACAATTAAATTTGTAACCTTGATTTATGGAATTCTTAAACCTCATTAGTCCTATTTAGTATCTTTGTTTTTCATCTCACCCTATAAATATCCCAAGGATTATTTAAGTTCAAAACAATGAAAAAGAAAAAACACTCATAGTAGAGAGTTTTAGAGAAAGTAAAGTAAGAGATAGAGGAAAACAAAGTTTTGGAGCTCTCCTTGGTGGTGAAATTGGTGATTAGCGAAATTGAGAGAGAAGGAAGGAAGAGAAGTTCAACTTCAAAGCTTAGAAGAAAGAGATATGGTGGATTTATATTTTTTCATTATGATGTGATGCCATGGGAAGGTAGAGAAGAACTTTTAAAAGTTCTCTCATTCCATATCTTAGATATAATATTTTATAATGCTTGTTATAATAATTGTTAGTACGTTATTATTATGGATTAGTATTTATTGAAGTGTTGACTTTGAAAGAACATCATGATGAACTTGTATGAATTTACATAAACTTGTATGAATGCCTATGAACAAGATGAACATAAAAGAATTTTGGCTACTAATGTTAGTATTTAGTTGTTTTAATTATTATTTTAATCATAATATCTATTTGAAGAAAATAAATATTATTTATATACTTAATTTATGAAGGAGAATACGTTTTGGAATTCTATAGTTTTATTTAACTTATACTTATAAAAGTTATATGATAATCATTATTATAAACTCTTATGAAAAACATTTATTATAAATAAGTGTTGGAATTGTAAAAGCTGTCAAAGTTATTATTCTCCTTATTTTATAAAAGAAATGTTATTATAAAGTAACCTTTATATATTTCAAAATTATTTTATAAAAAAAATTCTTTTATCAAAGTTTAAGGATTAGATAAAAATAAATTATTATTATATTATTATATATGTGTCATATGTATTTATCAAAGAATGTTTATTTTCAATAGTTTCATTATTTTTCTTCAAACTTCACAATACGACCTTTATATCGTCTTCATGCAAAATATACATTGTGGGATAATGTCTTTGAAAAACTTCATATTCTAATGTTTCATTTAATGCTAGGAGATTTAAGTCATGTTTTTTCCTTGTGATAGTTTCGTCAGAACAAAGAGAAAATGCAAATTGTCTTTTATTTCTAAAATTCGTTGAGACAACTTGTAAAATCATCTTAATTTTCTGTAGAATCCTACCTGTGTCTTTTCCCTGATCAAGGTAGCATTTGCATGACAAAAAGGTAGCGTTTAGATGTTAAACATATACTTTCTTCAAAATAGTGTTAGACGTCAAAATTATTAAATAGCACGTTGGATGCTTAATATTTTTATACAAAAAAACATTGGACACTTTTTAATTAAAACAAGTTTTCGTGTCTAAGATCATATGTTACATTTATATGGTCTAGATGCTTAGGTCATCTATATAACTCATCAAAACTTATTAGCATATCAAAATTTAATATCCTTGTTATAGTCAAAACTATGAGATTTTTGAGGAGTTAGACATTGTCTCTATCTTTGATTCCAACAATTTTTTATATAGTGCATCTAGCGCCAATCTTATTAGTGGGTGTGACAGTCCCATATCCGCGATTAAAAAAACACA
The DNA here is from genome assembly GCA_026544285.1 of Pachyrhizus erosus. Lineage (NCBI taxonomy): Eukaryota > Viridiplantae > Streptophyta > Magnoliopsida > Fabales > Fabaceae > Pachyrhizus > Pachyrhizus erosus. The sequence continues at coordinate 10,483 of JAMLFT010002417.1, read as the reverse complement.
AAATTTTTAAATATATATATAATTGTGTGATACTGTTTTGATATTATTTTATGTAATTTTTATAAATAGATTGAAATTATTATTTTACTTCATATTTTTTATCAAATTCATATTGTGACATATAATTAAAAAGTATCATTTTGTTGTTTGTTAGTTTTCTAATGTGTCACATTCATATTGAATAAATTTTAAATTAATTGTGACACATTATAATGGACCTATAATAATAGACTTAAAGTATTTTTTAATAATATAAGAAACAAACAAAAAACTCAAGTTATAAAGAAAATAAAACTAAAAGTTGGTCTATTAATAAAGAATAAACATATATGTAAGTTTTAATATAAAATGATATGTTATTGATAATAGATTATCAAACGAAACTAGAACATTTTTTAAGAGACCTAATATAAAATTAAATTATAAATATAAAATTAACATTATAAAAAATTATAATTAAATTAAATTATAAAAATATGTGATGGATTTCCTTCATATTTACCCAACAAGGACAAATGAGCTTACAAAAATATAAATTTATCTTTCAAATTTGAACTTGCCATGCCTCTTAAGGAAACTTATCCCCACATTGTCTGATTATCATGTTTACCTTATACACAATATGTTATTTTTTTAATGTAATAAAATAAATAATTTTTAAGAGTTAAATGATCATATCCTCATAGTAAAATAATTTTGTATTATCATTTAATCACAAATCACTATTAATATGACTTGTAAAATAATTATTATAAAAGTCAGTAAACTTATTATACATTATAGTTTACAGTTTAATGATAATGTAAAATTACTTTACATTGATAGTAAATAGTCTTTTTTAAAAAATTTAATAAAATTATGTATATATATTATTTTAAATATTTAATTATAAAAAATCCAATTTATTGTTTCACTTAAGACTCATAAAATTTCAAGATTGACCTGAGGGCATATAAGAAAAAAATTAACCCTTGAGGCTAAATCTATAAAGGTTGAAAATTATAGAACAAAGAAACTCAAAGGGAGATGCATCAATATAGTCTGAGTTGTGTCGAGTAACACAATCACAAATACCAATTGGGAGCTAAATGGCAAGATTCTAAAACAATATCTAAACCTCTTTTTAGGCTAGCGAAATTCAAGAACAAAATTCTTTTGTGTTGGGGATAATTTTAATACCTAGAATTCTGTGTTTGTATTTAAACTTTATTAATTATAATCATAAGATGATACCTAAATTTATTCTTGACAATTTAACTAAATGAATGTATATGTTTTTCAATTAGAACTAAAGTTAATTTCTAACACAAAGATCTCAATCAAACCAAGTGGCTTACACACATATATTACATGAAAAAAGGAAATAATCTAAATTAAATAACAAGAATCTAACTATTAAAGCTAGACGAATAATTTCCAAAGAAAATTTGAATTTGAATCTACCTTATTTACACTAGTTGATTTAACTTAGCAAATTAAATTTATAATTTAGATAATTTAATTTAACATAGAATCCTAAATTCCACGTAGTTTAAAAACATAAATACTTCTTAAATTTATTAGGATTTGATTAGCCTTAATTGTCTAAAAATCAAGACATAATCAAAATCCTAAATATTCATTTTTTTCCTTTTTAAGTTAGATATAAGAAAATCTAATTCCTTTCAATGTTTTTTTTTTTTTCAACTGGTCGTCTCTCTCCCTCGTAAAAATTTTCTCTCCCCACTCCTCCCAAAATGTCAAGAAATCTAAGTTTAAGCGTCTTTCATCCTAAAGCCTGCACTTTACCACATTGACATGCCAATTTGGTAATTTTCACTACACCTTTTTTTCTCCCTACTCATTCATGTGATGATTTACTATTTCTAACCTCCTCTTTCCCCATCCCTTCAATGAAAAATAATTATGGTTAATACTATCTGATATCAGTAGACCTTTTTCCTTTTTGCCATTTTTTTCAATCGTCCAAACCTCTAAAACTCAAGAATCTTCCAGAGGTACAAGAAACTTACCCATTTTTGTTATATCTACTAAATGATATTTGGTTAAATATGATTACATGAGGTTTAATTTCAAAATGACATGATCTCTAATTGTTTAAGGGTAGTTTGGTCTTGAAAGACCAAAACTTTATTTTGACATGGTTAATCTTTGAAAAACTTATATGCTTGGTTAAATTTTTTTTTTTGAGAATTTATGAAAAGATATATTTTTAAGGGATACGTAGGCTGTTATAAATTTATTATTTTTATGGATTTTATTGTGTTATGGTGGTATAAAAATCATTGAAAATAATATACTTTGTTGCTTGAAGTTTGCCTTGTTAAAGCATGATATTGTGATTCCTTGGTGGCCACAAATTGTTGTGTTTTTGTTAATTAAGTGGATTTGCTGAAGTTTTAGAAAAATGGTAGTTTCCCTAGAGTTAATTTTGGTGATTTTGGGATATTACAATTTATAAAATTCCTTAAACATCCAAAAATAAATAATAAAATATAAATAAAATTTATGATGGTCTTATCTACATGTTGGAACTATTCAAGGGCTGCTTGTTATGAGTGTAACTTGTGGAGTTAGAAAACATTAATAAAAAGGGCAAAATTTGAAGTTTCACGATAAACTAGTTGATAAAAAAAATTCAAAATAAGTAATTTAATAATGTAAAATTTCAACAATTGTTAAACAATATTCTATAACTTAGTCACAAATAAGTATAGGTGGTTTTACAAATAGCACTTTTATAATTTATATGAAATTATTTGATAAATAATTTAATAATAATGATTAAAGTGGTGAATCATTGTTTTACCTCTCTTAGGATCCGTTTGAAGTGGTGGTAAGTTTTTTATTTTTAATTTTATTTTTTAATGTAATTTTTAAAACAAAATATGTTTAATAAACATAGAGTTAAATAATTTTTAACTTAATTTTGAAACACCTTTACATTCATTTTTAAATCAAGAAAAAAGAATTTATAAATTTGATTTCTAATTTAAAAGAACACTCACTATTTTTTGTAATGACTCTTCCGATGACTATCAACACCATTGTCAACTACTATTGTCGATGTCATCTATCACCAACATCATAACCACCACCATTATTGTCACCATCCTCAATGTCATCAATCTCACCATTTGTCACTACCATTGCAATATGCACCACTACCATCAACACCCCTATATTGATATTTTTCAAAATTTGTAATATTTATTTTTTTATTATATATAATTTTTTGCTTAATAGAAACTAAACATAAGTGATAAACATATTAACGTTATTTAACTCCACTAATAATTATGCTATGTTTTATTTTCATAGTTTTTATATTTATTTATATTTTAATAATTATATTTTTAAATATTTTTTACTATTTTTTATTTTTAATTATTTTTTATATATAGATAATTTTTTATATTGCATTATTTTATAGTAAAGAAAGATAAGATATAACATTTTATTCATCTTCAATTTGAACAACTTTTTTAAAACTAAACAAAAAAATGAAACACAATTCAAAACTAAAATTGGTTTTGATTTTTTAAAAATTTCAAAACAAAAAATGAAAATCACCCTAAATGAGACCCTAGAAATTTATTTAAATTTCAAAATTAAAACAAGTTGAATTTGAGTTAATTGTTGTATGTTATTTTTTAAAATTCATTATAAACTATCTATAATTTTGTCTAGTTGTTAGATTGCCTTTGGCCATCCATAATTAAGTTATATAATATTATTTAACAACCACTTAAATTTTTACATAATTAAAATTATTTATTGACTAATTTGTCATGAAAATCCAATCCCTCTTTTTCATGTTCTCTAATTCCATGAGTTAGTGTAACATCATATTTTAAAATAAATAAATTATATTAAGGAAAATAGTCCTAAATTAGAAATTCATAATTTCTTTTGAAATATTTTAGGATATTTGAGATTAAAGTTTAAATTTAGAAGAAATATTATTTAAATTTAGGAGATAAAATAAATTAGAGTGAAAAGATTATGATTAGTTGAGATTAATGATTTTAGCAAAATAGCTTTAAATAAATTGGAAAGTAAATAAAAAAACAAACAAATAAAGAAAATCAGAAAAATTCTGGCCGGATACAAGACCAAGGAGAGGGAGAAAAAGCATTAGACAAGCTGGTCTAGGCTTCCTGAATAGAAATAAGACCCAAAAAGAAATATAAGAGCTATAGGTAAGACTTAAATAGGAAAATAAAAGAGTGGAGAATGAAAAAAAAGGATTGGGTGGATTCAAACCCATGTCCCTTTGGAAGGCGCGAAAGAGAGTAGAGGAAAGTTGTTAATTAGACTGCTAGGCTTATCGCTAGCAAAATAAGCAAATTAATTTCCTATATTCCTTCTCAAAAATCTTAAACCACCATTGATGGTGACACATCTCCTTCAACCTTGAGCTCTTCTCAACCTACTACCGTCCAAGTAACCTGCACACTACGAACCTACCCAAATATGTTCCTCCATGCTTTGTGAATAAAATAAGCCTAAAAAGATTATCTAAATGTGTATATAAAGAAGGTACAAAGGTAAGGAAGGAACGCAAAATAGAAAGTTAATTTCTAGTAAATTCACCATAAATTCGAGAGCAATTCTTCAAATTTGTTCCACAGATAGTTTCATCTTGATCTCTACTTCGTTTTTGTTTAAGAAAATAGAAGAAAAGACTAGGAATTGTGATTTTATGCCTTCGTTGGAGCTTTGCTGGAAACCAATCCCAACTCATCGAAAAATCGAATTTCAGGTAGCAGGGACAATTTTCCTTCAATTTTTGGTTGCCATAAACTTTAAAATAAACATAATTGCATTTTGAAGTTATAAATTTGTCTAAACTTGGTCTAAGAAATAAAATCCGATTCTCTGCAAATTCCTATTAGAATTCTAATCAAAATTTTAGATTTAACTGAACCTGACCCTTAAAGCTCCATTAAAGATTAGCTTCATGGTTGAAAATGGATGGCAAAGTTAGGGTTAATCTTTTGGGGTCTTAGAATGAAAGAGAAACGAAAATATTGAGTTTCTGAAAATGAATGGAAAGAAGAAGACAAAGATGTTGTATACTTTCTTACATTTTTGTTGTATACTTTTCAATGGCAATTGTATACTTTTTCTAAGAAAGTTGTATACTTTTTGAAAGATAGTTGTATACTTTTTCAAAAATAGTTGTATCCTTTTTCAAAGACAGTTGTATACTTTTTTAAAGACAGTTGTATACTTTTTCAAAGACAGTTGTCTATTTTTTCTAAGGAAGTTGTATACTTTTTCAAAGACAATCGTATATTTTTTCAAAGACAATTGTATACTTTTTTAAATACAGTTGTATCTTTCCTTTTTTAATAATTTAACTAAGTAGCATTTAATAGCAAATTATAAGTTGAAATCTTTTATTGAGTAGTACATATAATTTTAATTTTTCATTTATTAAACTGAAACTTGGAGAATGAATACAAAAATAAAAAGTTAAGAAGGAAAAAGAGGAGCAAAAGAAAAGTAAGTAAACATAATAGTTTTTGAAAGGAACAGTTTTGTCCTTGCATTATTCTTTTTGATTAATCTTCTTTAATAAAATTCTAACAGCAATTAGTTAAATAACATAAAATAAGATATGAATAAATCTGAGATGTGAAAATAAAAGAAATAAATAACAGTAAGAGGTTACCAAAAAAGACCATTGTACCTTTTTCTTATTATCTTGAATTGCGATTTTGATATATTGTTTAGAATTTCGTTTAGTTTTGAATTGGATATTCCTATACTATATGTTGATGATTATCTTCTCTACTAAAAGTGGAGAAATTATATGTTGTTATAACTGTCTCAAAATTGACACTCAAATGTTACAAACAATCTTAGGATAGAGGATGAACTAAAACATTACCCAGACAGAAATTAAATGAAACTTGGATTGGTTATGTGAAAGTGAGAATGAAATAGAGCTATTGCAAGACTATGTTGGTGAAATGATAATCAGTATCGATAATGTTTGATGATTGGAGAAAAGGAGAGCAGAATGGGTCAGAATCCCTAATGTGTGAGAAATAAGAATGGAGACTACATGGGTTGACCATAGAAGGTACCTAAGAAATATACGCAGGCTATGGTGAGTCCTTGGAGGTAGATAAGGTATTATGTTGTGAACCACTCAGAGAAAAGAGGGTGTCACGTAACTGGTGTGGCGTCTCCGACAAAGCGAATCATTACTAAGATTCAGTTGAGAGTATCTTGGACCTAGTATCAGGCTGGACATGTACTCCCAATCGTCTACCTAAAATGAAAACTTAGATTATTGTTGACATACTCGTGTAAGTCCTCTTGAAGATAGTAGTGATGGAGGCTATGAAGGGCCCTAAAATAAATAGAATCCCTATTAGACACGTTACAGTGAGATGACAATATGAGATAGATAGAATTGTGTATTTATGTGTGTATGACTAAGGATGAATGACTCACTCATACAACCACCATATTTCAAATACAGACGATGGATGAGTTCCAACCTTTATTCCACTTGACGATAATACCCTAGAGGGTCAATGGACTCACAAGTTGATAAGTAGAGATGACACGTTCATGAGTTATGTTAGATTCGCATTCAGACCTCCTAACCTTATAGTCTCATGGCAGTTCTATTATATAGATATTCTAGTAGTACTATCTTAGACCCAACTGTCTAGATATACGGGAGTACCGCCAAACATTTTAGTAGCCCTTGGATATGTGCAACCACCTCATCGCCAAAACTCTTCCACCGGATGAGTCCCGATAAACGGTCAAGGTGAAGGAGAGGAATCCTCTAAGGAAGAAGACCCTTCTGAAGGATCTGTCTAGGATCTGCTTGGGAAAAATTTGATATTACTAATCAGCTTAGAATACCTATTATTTAATATGCTAGCCAAATACTTTGGTTTATGTAATACTTTGGGTTATGTAATATTTACAGTTATATCTGACCTTTACTTATATAGTAATTTTAAGTATGTTATCATTAAATTCAAGTTACCTGAATGTGCACGCGCTATTTAGTTTCTTTCCAATTTGTAACTCCTGACAAGTTCAATTTTAAAATTTACCTAAAATAAAATAATCAAAATGATTTTTTTTAATGAAAATAGATTAAAAAAAAGCGCATTCTAGTTAGAATAGTTTGCAAGCAATCCTTGAACAATTACAACATATAGAGAATACTACCATAAAATTTATTTATATTTTATTAAGTATTTTTTTATTTTATAAGAAAATTTATGAATTATAATCTCCTAAAATTCCCAAAATTCCTTGAAATTAGTTTTAGGAAAGCAACCAACATTTCTAACACTCCAATACAACCACTTGAGTAACAAAAATACACAAAATTTTGCCCACCAATAAAGCAAAAATCTTGTTGTGAGAAACCCAACTTCAAGTAACAAGATACTTAAATTTCAATGTTATTTATAAATTATAAAAATACAATAAAATTCATATAAATTATAAATTTACACCATCCTACTTATCCGTAAAACACATTTTTCATAGATTTTAAAATTATCACCAATCAAGGAATATAAATTTTTCAAAGATCAATAATGTTAAATTAAAGGTTTGGTACCTATTCATCATCCATCAATAAGATATCACACCATTTTGTAATTAAATCACATGTTATCATATTTATGTTGGAACCAAAGATATGGAATATGTCAAAAAAATCTTATAGTTTTGATGATAAAAAATATACTTAAGTTATGCAAATGATATAAGTATCCAAATCACAAGAAGGTATATTCCTAAACTCATATGTGAAAAACTATTTTAATGAATAAGCTTTCATGGTGTTACAAATGGGCATGTGTCCAATGCTTTACCAAAAGAGAAGCGTTCAACATGCTAAATGAAATATTCGTCCAATGATTTTCAAAGTTGCTTTGAGTGTTCAAGGCATGACTTGTTTTTAAGCATCCAAGGCATAATGAAAACCCACGTTACTTTATATATTCACAAAGGTTTTCATTTAAAGTGTTCAGTCATAAAAACTTGAGAATTTCATGATTTTGGATGCCTAAGTTCAATTACTCTTATATTTTGTGCATTTGATATTCATATTATTTTCTGTATGTGTTTCCTAAAATTTGAATTTCAAGCATTTAATGAAAATCCAAAGCATTTGAAAAATAAGCAGAGTCTTTGATTAAAAGCAAACTTTAAGTCTAGAGCCTAAATAAGAAAAAGATTGAAGTAGAAATGTGCAAAAAATTTATATAACTTTTGAAGTTGTGTCAGGGTTGTCTAGGAAAGAAAGCACAACTATTCATTCTCTCTCCTTTAACGAAGTTGTAACATCAAGAAGGAAACATGAATAAAGTTTTTATGCATTAATTCAAGTATCAAAACAAAAAATTTCAAAGGAACATGTCTCACAATAAATCTTTCTCATGAAAACTATATAAAGGTCAGTTGGGAAGATTGAAGACTAACCAATACATTGTATATACTATGGACGACTAAAAACACTATAACCTTTTTGGATAAAAGAAAATTAACTATGTTTATTTTTGTTTTAATCTTAACTTTACTCAATTGTTTTGTATTATATGCTAATATGTTATATCCTCATTTGTTTGAGTTATCTTTAAAACTAATCTTGTAAAGGTTGTGAAATCCAAAAATTACTTAGTGTGTAAAAAATATATAGGTGTTTTAATCTATCGGAAGATTGACTTTGCCAAAAGTGGCATACAAAAATACTCGTGATAGTTTGGAGTAATAGTTAGAATACTTGTTTTTGTAACCATTATTTGGTTAATGTAATCCTTCTAAGGTTGATGAAGAACTAGATGTATTCCAAGTTTTGAATGAACCAATATAAAAACTTGTGTTCATTTATTTCTCTTTTTGTTGTGTCTCCCTCACTCTCCTAGACAAAAAACTCTTAAAAACTGATTTTTCATTTAAACTTGTTTCGAAAAGTTTGCGAAAGGTTTTTCAAAAAGACACACACTATTCAATCCTCTTTTCTAATGTGTTTCTAACATTCAATTTAATTTTACATCATTCGATCACTACAAAGAAAATGGATAAGTTTCGTTTACCTCTTAAAAATTCTTGAGTTTAAGGTTTGGACGGGTGAAAAAATGGTAGAAGGATCTAAGCTTCAAAAAAAATCAAATAATTCCTAAAGTAGTATCCATTACCATTATTTTCATGGTAGGAAAGGATAAATAGGAGGTAAGAGAGAGTACATAATTATGTCAATGAGTAGGGAAAATGTAGTGAAATTTTCATAATTTAGTATGAGCATGGTAAAGTGAAGGATCTAAATGAAAGGCCTTTAGACCTAAATTTCCTAATGTTTTTGGAGTAGAGAGAGAAAATTGTGTGTGAGAAAAAGTCGTGACTAATTGAAAAACTAATAAGTATATAAAGGAATTAAGATTTCTAACAACCAGAATTGATCTTCAAATTTTATGGACTCTAGAGAAAATAATAAATTGGACCCTTTTATAAGTAAATATTTAACATAAATAAATAAGTATATTATTTAAAAATAGACATGTAATTTATTAAAAATTGTACAAAATCATTTTTGAATATCAGTGTATAACCATGTAACTCTTAAAAATTGTATGTTTTATTAATTAAAAAATTATATATTACATATTAGATAGATAAGGCAATGAGACAAATTTGACTTTTCTAGTCCTAATTCTTGTAGAAGACACGACAAGTTTAAGTTTAAAAGTGTAACGACTATTTTTTTTTCTTAAGTAGATTATTATTAAGGACTAAACCTTTTCAAAACAAAGGACTTGCATAATTATTACATATAAGATTTCAACCTTAGTCTAACAACGGCTTCCAAAACATAACAGAGGTTTTTATTTCTTACAACAGTTAACTTAGCATACTGTTGAGAACATATAAAATCTAAGCACTATCTTCTGGATCCTCTGAAGGGTCTTCTTCCTCAGAAACATCAACACTAGGAGCAGGTCTGGCAGTCCTGAACCTAGCATGTCTTGTGGATGAGTTACGGGAACGTCTCCTTCTAAGCTGAGAAGGAAAACCAAGAGGAGGAGACACCGAAATCCTTGGAGGTTCCACTTGGGTGAGATTGATCGGGAGCTCAATCTGCCTGTAAGAGGTAGGAGATAGGGGAACTGCATGAAAAAAGGTGAAACACACATAGCCTGTATATGTATATAATTGATAAAGTGGATCCCTAGTTCATCTTCCACACAAGGGGGTGACAGATAGATGGAACAGTGGATGAAACTCGTCAGACGGCTTTTCTTGAAATGGTTAGTGTAGGAGTGAATCTTCGATTCTCAAATTCATCTATGGAATAATGGGGTTCTAGACTATACACACATATATAAATGCATTCATTTCTACCATAAAGTTATTTCATCTCACCGTATCCTAAGTTAAAGTCTAATTGCTATAGGGATCCCTTGCTGCCTCTTTTACACCTTTTCACCAGAGG
>JAMLFT010002416.1:0-25637 GCA_026544285.1 Pachyrhizus erosus | reverse complement strand
ATTATGTTAAAATTAAAGACGTTGATTAACATTCAATTCTTAAATAATTTTATAATTTTGATGATAACAAATTAATAATGTAATTTGGTAAGTACTAATAAAAGGTAGTATCTTTTATCTCAAACATATAGTTCAAATGCGAAATTGCTAAGTGTCTAAGCACTAAAACGCTAGATACGTCTAGTTGAATTTTTCAATAAATATACATCATATGAGTTTTCACGAAAATTATACGTTTTATGAACTTTCACGAAAACTATATGTCCTATATATATGTTCTTTAAATACATCATAAACCAACATCTATTCTAAGTAACAACAAAGTTATTGTTATACTTATACATTTACTTAAGTATAATTACTCTTTATATTTCAAATGTCTAAGATACTTGCAACAATAGTTCAACTCTTTTTTATCTATGTTCTTGTTTTAACATAAATATTCAAATGAGCATTTAATGAAAAACAATTTGTTATAAAAAAAAAATACTGAAGTAGGAATATTTAGAAAGACAATTGATCTATGAAAGCTTAAAAAGTAAAAATAGGAAAAGACAAAAGACAAATTTTCTCTTTCCTTTGATAGAAGCTAAATATATACAAAACAAAGACGTAAAATAAAGTCGTGTATTCAATACACAACGAAACAAGAAGAAAAAACAAAAATATTAAGTCACAATAGACACCTATTCTCTTTGACTATAAATCTTAATGCATAAATATTTTGAAGTCATTTGAATGAACTTGAGACTAAGCTTTCATGTGTTTGAATTTTGCATATCTCTTCTTGAGATACCGTTTATAATCATTTCATATCCTTAGCTCTACTAAGTTATATATTGTGCTAGAACTTTCATATTCTCACATTATTCGCTATTTATATCTTATATAGGTTTGAGAAAGTTAGAAGTAACTTAATGTAAAAAAATACTTAAATTTACTTAATCAAGTGATTAAATCTTGTAATAAAAAATGGTATTAAAGAATTCTTAGATTGGAAAGTCAGAAGTGACTTAAAAAGTACTTATTATATAGATAGAAGTGACAAATTCATCCCTCACATTTTTTTTCATTTGTTTGTAAAATGTTTTTCATTTGTTTTTAAGCATTTTTTTCTAAAAGGGTTTATTAAAAGATTAAAAAAATCATACACACTATTCAATCCCTTTTTAGCATATTTTTTAACCTTTCACATTAAAGATTAATTGAAATCATAGAAAATATAATATATAATTTCTTACTAACACTTGATATTCAAATTGAAGGTCCTTCTCAATGTTCCTAAATTAAAGTGACTAAAATAATGTCTAACACTTACCATGAAAAAATGGTGTTATCTATCTATACTAAAAAAGGAAGAAAATTATTTGAACATCCAACATCCTAGATAACATTTAATAAGAGAGAAAAAAATGAATTAAAAATATAATTATGATAAATTATATGATTTGATAGAAAGAGATAAAAAAAAAAAAGTGTTAAAGGGTTTTAAATTATATGAATATTTAAATATAATTACCCATAAAGATCATAAAGTTTATACATTATGATATGGATAAAGACTCACTAACATTATAAATATAATATTATTTGACATTTTGGGAGAGAAAAAAATATAGACATGATAATTGATATAATATGATTTGATAAAAAAATCAAATATAAAAAGAAAAATCAGTATCATATAAAAAAAATAAAAAAAAATACTCTATAGATAGGAGAAATGCTAACTAGTGTCCTTTAGTTAAAAAATTAAAAAAAAATATATTTTTATTAAAATACATAAAGTTATATTTTTCTATAACTTTGAATTGTGTTTTTATATGATTTTTAATTAAAAAAAAAAACTATTTTTTAACAAGTTTCCATTTATTAGCAAGATCGCATATATTTATAATATATGAGCAATTGAATATAGTTATTCTTTTGAAATATGTATAACAAATTCTAGCATACAATAAACATGATAATTCAACTTCCTGCCTAAATACATCAATGACAATGAGAAATCCTAGATTCAAAGGCCGCTGTTCTTCAAAACTTTTTTCTTCCCGCACTTGTGGCACTGCTTTTTCTTCACACTCCCCACGAAAGCTTCACTCCCCTTTCCACCTTCATCTTCCCCAGAACACGACCCCACCCCATCATTACATTCTTTCTCCCTTCTCTGTCTCCACACCTCCCTCATCCCCTCCCCAACCTCACAAGTGGGACCCACTCCCTCCTTTCCCCTGACACTCCTCACCTTCTCAAACTCAAAAGCCAATCTCAGCGCATCATTCAACGAATTAGGCTTCTGAATGAGAACCCATTCATGAAACTCCTCCCTCAATCCATCAACAAACACCCCTCTAAGCAAATCCTCACCCAACCCATGTTCCGGCCACCGCTTCAAAATCCATTGCAACCTCAAAAAATAAGACCTAACGCTCTCCCTCTCACTCTGCCGTATTCCCACAAGCTCCTTCCTTAACCCTTCTACAGGTTCAATTTTGTAGTACGCTTGCAGAAACAACAACTTTGTCTCCTCCCACGAGAGACAACCGTAGTAGGGCTCCACGTTGAGGTCGTACCAGAGTGCAGCCTCGTCTTCAAGCGTCACAGGGAAGATCCTCATCTGCATGTCCATTGAAGAAGCGTTGTTCGCTCTACACACTTTGTTGAAACGGCTCAAGTGCATGATCGGCGACTCGCTCGAAGTGCCATGAAATATGGGTAAGGGAGCGATTTTCACGTAGGAAGAATAATTTTTCAAAGGGTTGGGAAAATCGGAAGCTGAGATTGAAGAGGTTTCCGGAACATGAGTGTGCGTTTCTTGTGAGAAAGATGGTGTGATGTTGGACACGGATTCGGAACCGTTAACGCTGTCATCTTCAATATCTTGTTCCGTTTCCTCTTCCTGAGAGTCATCGTTGTATGCATATGCAGAATCATCAGAAGCGTCCTCATTATCATCATGGTCATCGTTGTAGCCCTTTTCTTTTGCTACTACTTTTTGGGTTGGACCAGTGGCGGAAGAATATGAGGCTGATTCGGATGATGATTGGTGGTGTCTGCGAGTCATGTTGGATTTGATTTTTCATCAACAACGGTGTCTCGGGAACATTGATATAATCTGAGAGGAGCACTGAGTTCTATGATTTGGAAGAAAAATTAACTGCCTATGACCGTTATTTTTTTTTTTTTTTGGTGTTTTAATCGGATGGTACCGTTCGTTGGAGATGATGTCACTTGTTTGTTTCATAGCTTATATAATTAAATAAAATAAATAAATAAAGCAACAATAAAAAATAAAAAACAAAAGACTTACTTTATGATTGATGTTTCGGATCTTCATATTTTTAAAAAAGCTTAAATTATGTGCTGAATTTATGTTAAATAATCGAGTTTTAATCTTCCTCTTTATAACTTTTTCTTTAACTTTCATTTCTACAAAATCTGAAATAATTATTTTTTGTCTTTGTAAAATAAGTAAATTTTAGTTTTAATTTTTATAAAAACAAATTAATTTTTATTGATTAAAATTTATAATTATTATTTTTAGTTTTTAACATTTACGTACTGACCACCATTAATTTTATAACAAAAACAATTAATTTTTAATAACCCCAATAGCCAATTGTTTCCGTTTTTGTTATATTCTGCGTCGTATTTTTTTTTCTGAAATATCCCATTATTTATGTTGAATAATGTTTATATAATCACGAGAATAGTAATTTAGGAAGGAAAATAGTCTTCTTCCAAAATTTAGGTTTAGAGAATAAATGGAAATAAAAAAGAAAAAATTAGATTGATAAAAGTTTGGAGAAAGAAATAAAAACAAATTAAATTACATTAGATGAATATATACATTTTATGATTTTGAAAAATGAATGGTATATATCTCACTCTTTAGATTGATAGGAAGAATTCTCCACTCAAAATATTTTTTTTCTCTATTTTTTACATGTTAAATATATTATTTATAAACTATTTACGATAACTGTTATCGTATTGAAATTCAAAATTTATATATCACTAAAAAATGATTTCTTGTTTTTAAATAAAATATCTTTACCTTAACATTCAAAATATTTGGTAAGAATGTCTCAATCTTTATCTTCAAAATCTCTATTTCAAAATAACGACTCGTCAATTTAAATCTCGATACATCTGTATCATCGTTTACTAAACATAAATTTATTTTCATGGAAATTCATCACTCTAGCCAATTATATCCATAAATTTTATATTATTATTATTATACGAACACATATTTGTTGTCTATTTGACCTTCTAGAACAAAATTATCGTAGATCCACGTACCCTGTCTCCATATCACAAACGACAGTATCTAGGCAACGATTTTCAACCCAAAACCGAGAATCACGAAACATTAAGGGACTAATTTCAGCACAAGTAAAAAGGCGTCAATCTAACGTTAACGGACTAAAGTCTACTTTTTTTAATAATATAAGAATGAAAATTATTAATTTTAAAAGAAAATAGTTAAAACTAAAATTTGAAAATTTCTAAAGCTAAACACCATACATCCATAAAAATATATGTATTAAATAGAATATATTTAAAAATATAGAAAGAACTTAATATTATTTTATCTACTATAAATAAAAAATATTACATTATAAATTAATTAAAAATATAACATATATATAACTTTTATAATAATCATCATAAAAGCTTACAAATCATTATATATAGAAAAATTTATTACATACTTTATCTAACTACTTTAAAATTCAATGTACCATAATTTTAAATTAATTGATAATACATCACAATCAAGAAAAAGAAAAAAGATCAACATTATATAAAAAAATTATGTATTACTACTTGAATATTTTGAATTTACTATCCTATAAAAAAGAAGAAAAAAAAACCCAATCCCACCACTCCACACCACAACTATATATAAGACTGATAAACCCCTATACAAAATGCACCTTCTATCCACGTAGTCCTCGTACAACTGCTTCATCATGACTACTCATCCTTCCCTCAAGAAACCTTTTCTTTTCTCTTCTCTTCTTTTGTTTTCTCCTACATGCATCCACCGTGTAAGAGAGTGAATTTCGTGCATAGCAACAAGGTCATGGTCTGCAGCAATGAGATGGGCTTCCTCCACTCTTACTACCTCACCACTATCGTGTCTCGCCTCCACAACCATCTTTACATCATACGTTACAACATTCTCATGAAAGACGATGAATCACAACCACCATTAAAACCCTATTCCCCAAATGTCACATGTCCCTATCTCGAACTTCTTGCTAGAATTTGATAAACGCCTTTAGATCAGCACCCGTTTAAATCTATCTGTCTAACCCACATATATATATTTGTTTAACCCACAGGTTAAAGTCTGCAAATCTTTACTTATTTATCTGTTTTAACTTTTTCTTCTACTAGTGGGTTATCGTTTATTTTATTTTTAAATTAAAAAGAATTTATGATGAACAATAATATTTTAAAAATAAAGTCAAAATAATTATTTTTATTTAAATAATAAAATATAATTGTTATTAAACATATATATGGAGAATTTTATGAGTCTCGTCTAGTATCAATTTTACCAGTTTAAAAAGTAAAAAATGTTTACAGCTAAACCAGTTTTTTAAAAGTAAACTATTTTTGTTGCAAAATATATACTTGCTTGAATCCCTTTTTTTTTGGATAAAATTGAAAAATCTTCAAAATTATTGACGTGAATCTATATTATGTATTTTTGAGTTGTCACTTTTAAAAGTAATGTAGTTACTGAATTTTATATTTTTCATTTTAACTAAAAAAAAATTGTTTGATATGTCCACTATGTTGGACAGCTATCAATGGTCTCCATTCACAGTTTTTAACATTTATAATCCAACCCTCAATTGGACAAAACCCACTCCCTATGTTGCCACTCGTGATGAACCCACATTCCAGAAACAGGATAGCCTATCTCCTCATTAGTGGTCGTAAAATAGACATAGTAATGTGAATCGTCCTTCTTCTCTGTGACGCATCAACTCAGTGGTAGAGTGAGAAATCCAAGGCAGGGACACGTGGCGGCTGGGGACAAAGCTCTTTGGGGAATAGGGTTTCGGTGAGTGGTTGTGATTCGTCGTCTTCGAGGGAAGGTGTCATAGCGTACGACGTAGGGACCATTGTGGAAGCGAGACACGACAATGGCGAGGTAGTAGGAGCCCAGGAAGCCCTCCTCGTTGTTGCATATCTTTTTTACGGTGGACGCATGTCAGAGAAAACAAAACAAAAGAGAAAAGAAAAGGTTTCTTGGTAGAAGGATGAGTAGAGATGATAAAGCAATTGCTTGATAGAGGGTGGGTTTTGTGTGGGAGTTTATCGATCTTGTATATAATTGTGGTGTGGTGGGGTTGGGATTTGTTTTTAGTAAATACAAAATAGTAAAGTAATAATATAATAATTTTTATAATTTTGATCAATTTTCTTTTACATAATTGTGATGGACCAATTAATTAAAAAATATGGTACATTGAATTTTAAAGTAATTATATAGAACATTTAATAATTTTTCTGTATATAATGATTTATTCACTTTTATAATTATTATCATAAAAGTTATATTTATTATATTTTTACTTAATTGATAATGTAATATTTATAGTAGATAAAATAAATATTAAGTTATGTCTATATTTTTAAATATATTCTATTAAATATTTTATTTTTATGGGTTAATGGTGTTTAGTTTTGAATTTTTCAAATTTTAGTTTTCATTATTTTCTTTTAAAACTAATAATTTTCATTTTTATATTATTAAAACTATGTAGATTTTACTCCCTTAAGACTTAAATTAATACCTTTTTACTTGTGCAGAAATTTGAGTTTCAAAATCTCAAACAAAACATAAAAATTAGAATTAATATTTTAAGAGTCAAAGACTAAATTTATAATATAATTTTTTTTTAAATATTAAATACACAAATAATTTTTTTGTTAATTGAAATTTACGTAGGTCTAACTAACAACTTTTATTTTTATTTTTGGGTTGTAGAATTTGGTGTTTGACTATTATTAAAAAGAACACAAAATTGGTAATTAGGCAAACAAAATGTGCTTAGTTTAGTTTAGTAGAACACGAGTCTCTAAAACCCAAAGTTGTAGGTTCAAATCTTAAAGAGCGTGATTCTAGTATTCTTTGAATGATAATTACACTTGAAATAATTAAATATTAAAAAGTTTATATTTTATCCTTATAAATTGGGATTAAAACAAAATAAATAGGGAATTGGCAAAGAAAGAGACATCAATTAATCAAAGATCTAGCTTATCACCTTGTTAGTATTGTAAATTTGCATTAATACATTCTAAATAGAAAAACTTCAATCATTTTTATTTTTTTGAATGGTAAAAAACATGGTAATATCTATCCTTAAACATTAATTTGTAATAATCATGAATCCCAACGACCGAGAGTGTTTTCTTATGTAGGATTTATCATTTCACACTCAAACACTGTCAACCAAACATCAAGTACACAACACATTCTAACATTGTTACATCTACAATACTATTCATATACAAGATAAAGAGATAAAAAAAAATCAACAAGAGAATAAGAATAAAAAACCTAAGAAGCTAAAACATACACATTAAACATGTTATTCATGAAATTGGAACCTTTACACTTTATTCTAGAAGGCTTGTGCTTTTCTTCACTTCATTAAGAATCTTAGGTTTTCTCTCTGGAGAGTTCACACTTAGCACAACAATGTCATGTTTAACACCAAAACTGGATTAGGGATTTGCACTTAGCGCAAGCAAGGTCACATTTAGTGTCACTTCTCTAATATCCAAGCAAAAGACTCTAGAAATATTGCACTTAGTGTAAAGAAACTCATGCTTAGTGCCATTAAGTTAGTCACCAAACATAAGTCTCTAAGGTTTTTACAATTAGCAAAGTAAAAATGTCACTTAGCGCCACAACTTCTAGCATTGGACATTGGCTCTTGGGGTTCATGCTTAGTGCATCTAAGATCATAGTTAGCACAAAAATTCAAAATATCACACTCCAAGTTTTGAACTACTTATGATTATTCAAGTAATGTTCATGTTATGGTTAATTTGTGCACTATAAAACAAGCATAGAATATCACAAATGCCTTTTTAAATCACAGAACATAGAGAAAAAGTTAAAGATTAACTAATGAAATAAATTGTAGAAAAATCATTGATGTCACAATATAGTTTGTATGGTAGACTTCAACATACATATGTTTATTAAGATAAACTTTTATTTAAACCTTATAACTTTTTCATTAAATAATTGAATGCAACTTAATCTTGGAGCAATTGACTGTATGTATGTGTGTATAAAAGTTCCAACAAAGTATGCTTCTAAGTATCCTGGTAGGAAATGTTAAAATCAAATAAGTGAAAGAACATTAAAATCATAAAAATAATAGTTTTGATTATTATAAAAATATTATAATTTAAAATAACTAATAGTTTTTGTCAAGTCTTCGTAACAGGAATACATCCAAAGAAACACCCAAAGGTAATATTTCTAACTTAAATGCATGAAAACAAGTTAAAATATGTTAACTGTCCAATACACCCAATAGATTTCATAAAATCTATGCATCCAAAAGAACTTTCAAATAGATACATCTAAAGAAGTAAGTTTTTATGGATACATCCAACATGTCTTAAATGTCCAAAATCTTGTTTTTGTCATTTAGACGAATAAACAACAACAAACATTTTTATACTAACATCTCTATCAAAGTTTATTCTAATAACAACTCTTTTCTTTCATGATTTTGAATGCTTAGGATATTTGTTCTTACATTTCATATTTGTTATATTTTCTTTTGTTGTTCTAACTTTTAATTTTTGAATAAGCATTTAATTAAAAGTAAAAGGCATGAAAAGATAAGTAGACTTTTAAATCAAAAGAACACTCAAACTTTGAAAATTGCCAATAGAAAAGAAAAAAGTAGAAATATTCGAAAGAGTAGTCATTTTGAAAAAGCTCTATTAGCAAAAAAGGGAAGAAAAGGAAAAAGATGTGTTCTCTATTCGAACACAAGTCGAAACATCCACAAAGATAAAGAGATATGCAAGGAGTTCATACATTTAATGCATGATCAAAACCTGAAGAATAGAAGGATGATCACTTTTAACAGATATCTCACCTTTAAGTCTATAAATACCACAAGACATAAAGAATGAAGAAGCTCCAAAAAACCTATGAACTCTTCCTTACTTACATATGTCTAATTCTTTGTAACATCTCTGCTTAAGATAAAAAAAAAATGTTCTAAATTTGTTTTATATTCTTAGTTTTGTTAAGTTATCTTTGTATTTGTACTTAATTTTTACATCATCACCGTGTGAGTAAAATCTTTCTTTATAAAGAACTTGAAAAATTCAAAAGGGACTTATTGATTTAAAGAATAATCAGGTATTTAATCAAGTGATTAAGCTTTTAGCTAGACATGATAGTAAACAATACTTGAGTTAAGTGAGTCAAAAATGGTATAGAAAATATTTGTTTTTTAAGTTAGAAGTGAAAATTCAACACTTGTTGTAATTTTGTTTGTAGTTAGTGGAATCTTTCTAAGGTTGAGGGAGAACTAAATATAGTTCAAGAATTTTAAGTGAACTAGTATAAAACAAGTGTTTCATGTGTTCTTTGTCCTTCACATTTTTTATGTCCTTGTCTATGAACTATTTTTAAGATATACATTTATTTGCGAAAAGTGTTTTTGAAACAGTTTGAAAAATTCACATACACACTATTCAAGTCCTTCTTCTAGAATGTTTCTCTAACTTTTCAAGAAAGGTTATCCAAAACAAAATGTATTAGTTGTATTTTTTATTAATTTAAATTTAAAAATGCCTTATCTAGATAAGTATGAACAACATTAAACTCAATACATTAACATGTCAATATCCTCTTAAAGTTCTATAAGGGGATGAAAAATATTAAAACATTGTATAAGTGTCTACTATAACATAAACTAATAAACTTATTATTTTTTATTTTCTAGAAAAATATTATCTTGCTAATGTTGGATTCCTTTAAATGCTTGTCTTGGCACACCTTATATAGGAGAACAATATCACTTATAAAAGTATTCTAGAAATCCATCATAAAATCCTTTAAAATTATTTAATGATTGACTCTCATCATTATGAATTTTTGTTGAATCTACATTTGGAGTGTTAAAGAAAATATTTTTAATATTACAAACTACAAATGACCTCACATTTAGTGTTACAACTCAAAAGAAAACCATCATTGCTTGTTGCAACTTGACACAATTACTTGGCAAGTGTGGATCTTAATCAAAATTTAATAAATAAGGTGCACAGTGAGCTTACAAATGAAAAAAAAAATCTTAAAAAAGAAATTACTAAGAGATAACATATATAGAAGCACATGAAGATATAACTAGAGAAAAATGATTAAAAGATAATGTTTTAACTTTTATGTGACTATATTACTAAACAACATCTTTTGTATATAGTTGTTAGTCTTATTATAATTGAATTTGATGTGCTTTATTTGTGTAAGTATTTTGTACGTACTAAAAAGTCAATTTGTTTAAGTGTAATTTTTTATAATAAAAAAAATCTATCTTTTTAGTGGTATACTTTATCCATTTTTATGAAAGTTTGGATATGGAAGAAAATTTATTAGTGTAAAGAGATTTAAAGGTGATGATACTTATAGTTTTGAAAAAGCTACCTTCCTTATAACATCCATAATATATGGGCACAATGGAAAAAATAGGTGTTAATGAGAATTTCTTGTCTCGTGTATTTTGACACCTTATTAACAACCTTAATGATTTAAAAGGTTTTAATAGAGTCCTAACATAAAAAAATAAGCAAAATTATTTATTATTATGGCTGACTATTCACCTACATATTATGATCTTAAATATTAAGGTAATGTATACTTAGAATTTGTTTTGCATATCATGTTTGGTTGATTTTTAATATTTTAAATCATGTGATTTTAAAGATACTATAGAGACTTTAAAAAAGAAGAATATTTTCCCATGTTAGGAACAATATATTATAAGGTTTTGCAAATTTAATCTAGTTTAATGATGTTAGAGAACTATTATTATTGTTTAATTTTATTTAACCTGTTTAAAAAACTTATTTAGAGGTGTTTATTATCTTCTTTATCAGTACCTTAAAACATATAGTTGTTGTTTGAGATAATTTAGCTAGCTTAGTCTTACTTTTTATTGCTTCAACGACACCTTTTTTCTTCTCTTTTATTGTTTCCACTTTCTTTTCTGCTTTCTTTATTTTTTTTCTTAATGTTTGTTTAGCTTCATCCTTTTTCTATGCTTAGTTGATATGCATTTGTTTGATTAGTTTTTCTTTAGTTTAATAAAATTTAAATATCCTTCTTCCTCACATGTTATGCTTTTTCATGTGTATCATGAATTATTAGTAGTTTCTTTTGAGCAAATGTGACCAAATAAAGTTGAAAAAAATTTCTTATTAGTGTTCATATTTGCACTTAATTTTTCAAATTTGAAAAGTGTCTTATTGTAATGTATGTATGTGTTTGATTATTTACATGATGAATAACATCAAGATGGAGAAGGAAAATTAATAACCAAATAACACTTAAAACAATCTCTGGAGTTGCTAAGTAACATTAATGTACTGGTTGATAATTAACATAATAAACATTTTCAAATAGCAGGCTATTCTGAAGTTGCTTTTAAGTGAATTCCAAGGAAAAGTTTTAGTTTTGCTTCCTTTCATTTGGAACCTTTTATACACTTTTTTAATTTCCTCTATATCTATTCCTTGTAACCTTTAATTTGCAATTATTTACTATTCCAATGAGTACTAGGACATGTTTAAGGGCTGAGAAGGTCCAGAGTTGTCACTAAGCATTGCTCAATTTGAGTGTCTAACAGTAAATCTTATTTATCTTCTAAGCTGCAACAATTGTAAGGTCACCCACCTTCTTAATATGTGTCAAGTTGTTGTACTAATTGAGACGCTATGTTGGTCTTTATGGATTGATATGATTCATGTGTCAACCAACTTTCCTAACATAAAGATTATTGTAGGTTCTAGTTTGAAGTTTTCTTTTGGTTCTTGATTTTTTATGTCCAAGTATAACTTTAGATTAATAAATACCTCAAAAGAAAGTGAAGATTCTAAGATTTTAGATTTATTAGGTGACATTTTCGTTTTGGGTAGTTGGAAGTGTCTTCTTAATATTACTACTTTTAGGATGCATGCATCATCATTTAGCATTACAAAGGTCTTATTATTTTTATTTTTTTTTGTATTGTTGCTTGTACCTACATGGATGATGCATGTTGTGTCATTTCACACAGCCCATGACAAGTACTTTTAATTTTGAGTTTAACGCTTATCCAAAATCGTAGTTTTTTGAGTCATTGATTTTTAATTGGTTTTATAGCATCAAATACTTGACGTGCAACATCTAGCATTTCACACTTGTCATACACAAAGAGGGTTCCATTACCTTTTGTCCAGTTGGCATGTAAATCCCAAAACATGCTTAGAAATTATGTGACGTAATCTTTCCTTTGAGTTGTGGGGGGTAACATATAATTCTATGATAGGGTCTGGTAAATTCAGCATTATATGTATATGTGGTGCGATTTATATGTTGGGTGAATAAAGCATTAGCCTTAACCTTCAATGCTTTATTTCTTAAAATTATTAAATCTAATAATAATTTACAATAACTAATTCTTAAACTTTAGTAATTAATAAAATACACGCATATATAAGATAGTATTTTAATTAAATTATTTTATACAAAACAAGTGTAGATTTGGGATGGAGTGAATATAGTATCTATATTCATACTTATTTTAATTAAAATTTGTGAGTAAATACCTAATTCTAGATCCATCTTTAATGAGTAGGTTTTTATCCTATTCATTTACATATATTTTTTATAGGTATTCATAAAATTTGAATAAAATTGTCATCTTTAATTATTTATTAATTATGATAAATTATAGATTTATTTTTTTTATTTGTGAAAATCAAAGACATATATTAAGTGTTTACAATAACTCACACATCCTATTCAACTAATTGAATTAAACTCCTTAATACATAGGCTTGCTTATCTTGTATTTAGTTTCACTTCACTCCATAAAAAGTTTTAAAAAAAATATTGTATTTTAATTTAAAATCTTTATCTCTTTAAATAAATTTATCCAATTTTATCAGGATCAGTTAAGACAACATATCTTCACATAAAGAAATGAATTTAGTTAATATATCTTGACATTGTAATTTTTTTTACTTTGTTATCCAATCATAAAGATTTTTATATATAATAAAATTATTTATTTTTATAATAATTATCTTAAAAATTAAATATAAAATAATTTTAATTAATTGACTACATAAAAATACAAGTTTATTGTTTAGAAATTTTTTTAATTAGTTGACTATATAAATTTTTTTATTATTAATGTAGGAAATTAAACTTATAAAAAAATTTAAAAAGTTTGTCCTTAATTATTTAAGTAAGGAACATTAATTAAGACATATTTAAATACTAGTTAAAACTAGACACGATACTTTATGTCTTTTCAATATTAAAAAGTTATCTTTTATTTAAATAAAATTGTAATTGAGAGGTAATTTTTAAAAGATATAATTGATAATTGATAAATAATTTTAGAATTAATTAAAGGATAAAATAATTTAAAATATATATACACGAAAGATGACAATTATCTTATTTATTAATATAGAGTATTAAGGGATGAATATACCACATCCCTCTTGGCCAAAAGAAAAAAAATACAAGCGTGTTTCAATTATTGATCAAGAAAACAATTTCACAAATCATTCCTGTAAATAATAAACTTCAATAAAAAATGATAAATACTAATCATCATTAATTTTATAACAGAAACAGCTATTAACGACCCCCAATATCCAATTGTTTTTGTTTTTTATATTCCGTGTCGCATTTTTTATCCTGTAATATCCCATTGTTTATATTGAATAATGTTTATATAATCTTCCCAATAGTAATTTGGGAAGGAAAATTATCTTCTTTCAAAATTTAGGTTTGTACTTACAGATTTTACTGAAAGAATTAGTCGAAATTAAAAAGAAAAAACTAAAACAATATAAGTTTGGAGAAAGAAATTACATTAAATGAATATATATAATTTAAGATTTTGGAAAATAAATGGTATATATCTCACTCGTTAGATTGATAGGAATAATTATCCACTCAAAATATATTTTATCTATTTTTTTACATGTTAAATATATTATTTATAAACTATTCACAATAATTGTTATCGGTATTGAAATTCAAAATTTATATATCACTAAAAATTACTGTTTGTTTTTAAATAAAATATCTTTATCTTAACATCCAAAATATTTAATAAGAATGCCTCAATTTTTATCTTCAAAATCTCTATTTCAAAATAACGACTTATCAATTTAAATCCTGATACATTTCTATCATCATTTACCCAAAATAAATTTATTTTCATGGAAACTCAATACTGTATGCAACTATCTCCATAATTTGTATTATTATTATCATACCAACACCCATATTTGTCCATTTGACCTTCCAAAACAAAATTACCATATATCCACGCACCATGTTTTCAACCCAAAACAGAGAATCACGAAACAAAAACCACCATTTGGTTACCAAATTCGTTTTCTTTAAAATAAAGCCAAACAACCCAAAAACAAAAAAAGGAAAATAAAAAATTGTTAGTTAGATCTATGTAAATTTCAATTAATAGAATAGATCAATGGTGTATTTAACCTTTAAAAATATTTAAAATTATAACTTTAGTCTTTGATTCTTAAAATATAACAAATATAACTTTTATAATAATTTTTATAAAAGTCAATAAATCATTATATACAAAAAAAAAAAGTATTAAATATTTTATACAATTACTTTAAATTCAATTTACCATAATTTTTAATTAATTGATAGGTGAGAATTAAGCAAAAGAAGATTGATTAAAACTATAAAAATAATAATAATCCCAACACCACTCCACGTCACGACACAAGAAGTATTTATAAGACAGATAAACACCCCACACAAAACGCACACTAAGTCTACGCAGTCCTTAGACTCAAAGCAACCGCTTCATCAAGAAACCTTTTCTTTTCTTTTTGTTTTCTCCAACATGCGTCCACCGCGTAAGAGGGTGGATTTCGTGCCCGGCGACAAAGTTGAGGTCTGCAGCAACGAGGAGGGCTTCCTAGGCTCCTACTACCTCGCCACTGTCGTGTCTCGCCTCGACATCGGCCTCTACGTCGTACGCTACGACACTCTTCTTGAGGACGACGAATCGCAACTTTTGACGGAAACCCTTTTCCCCAAGGAGCTCCGTCCCCAGCCGCCACATGTTCCCTCTTCCAATTTCTCCCTTTACCAGTGGGTTGACGCCTTCGACAACGACGGCTGGTGGCTCGGCCAGATCACTGGCAAAAAAGATGATTCGCATTATTATGTCTATTTCACCACCACTAATGAGGAGATTGCTTACCCTGTTTCTGGAATTAGGGTTCATCACGACTGGCAACATGGGGAATGGGTTTTATCCAATTGAGGGTTCCATTTTATATCTTAATTTTAAGATATAAAATGGAACCCTTAATTGCACAAAACCCAGTAATGGAGCAGTGGTCATTCATAGGATTCTTGTCTATGAGTTTTCACTTTTTTTTTTTTTTTTTTTTTTTTGGGTTGTAGTGGTATGTGCCTCTTATTGTTGATATGTAACTGACACTATTCTACTTCCATTTGGTCATACATGAAATTGGGAACCCTTTCGATTCAAATACTGTTGACTCTTATTTTTTTTCTTTCTTAATTTCGCTGTTTTGATTTCTTTGATTGTGTTTTTCGTGTTATGCAAGGCAATTTTACAATTCCCAGACTCGAGTTATGAGCAATTCCGTGGTAGTGGTTTTCTGTGATTTTTTTTTTATTGTTGTTTATTGAGTTTTGATTGCTGGGAAGGTTGAAGTTACCGGGGTCAGGGTGGTGGTTTCTTGAAAAGGAATTCCCAAGAGAAAGAAAGTGCAATTGGTTAAGTGGGTTGGTTGTATTTTGTATAGTTGTATATAGTTATGCACAGTTTTTGACATTTTGTGTTAATATGGAAATGGGTAACCTTATCCTATTAAAGGAAGCGGGGGTATTGCTGCTTTGGGGACCAATAAGGGGCAAGAAAAGAGGCATGGGGAAATGTGGGTTCATTTGATTTTATAATACCGTTTGCAATTTGGTTACCCCTTTTTCTTGATGAATGGTTATTATATATATTGAATAATTCTATCCTTTGCCGGTTTGGTTTTCCACCCCACCCAATTGGGTTATTATACCTTTCAACAATTGGGTTGAAAGGTTGTTTATGATTTTGGACATGTGTAATTTCAATTATTTTAGTGTGGAAAACTAATGAGTGAATTGGAACGCACCTAAATTGTTTTCAGATGATGCACAGAGAAAAATATTTCTGATACTTTATTGAAAGATATTTTATTACTTTATGGTAAACCCAATAAACAAATATCTACAAGGTTTTTAAGTTAGAACTTGGACAACACCTTTAGCCATGACTTCCCCTAATCACCTAATGGAATAGATCACGTGGGAATGTGAGTGTGTTTGGAACCAACTGAGAAGGATTGATAATGAAAAGATGGAAAGCGGTATTTTATTTTTTATTTTCATACTTGGTCGGATCTTTTAAAAAGTGAAAGAATGAAGAGAGAAAAAAATTGTGAAACTTATGATTATCTATAAGTCTTCCTATATAGAGAGAAAAGAAGGTAAAAAAGACTGCTTATAAGTAAAACATTAATTTATTTTTATTTTTACACACTTTTTTTATTTTATTAAGGATATTTTATCATTTTATATACGTATTTAACTTTCTTTTCTATCATATAACCTATAAAGTGTGTGTTTGAAACTTAATAGAATTCAACGTAATGTCGATTCATCTCTCTCTTCCTTCAACGTTTGCTGGTTTGGAAATGAGATCTAAGGCTCTATTTATGTTTCCAAACACATTCAAAATCATATCACTTTCAATCTTTTTTCTTTTTTTGTCTTTTTTTCTTTCTTTCACTTTAGCTTTCTCAACCAATCATATACCATATATGTTTCCTAGTTTATAGTAGATTTTGTTTTCCTTTCTTGTTAGAAGAAAAAGCAAGAGGTAAATAGATCAACCCAAACCAATACAACACCAAAAATTCATAATTAACAACAAAATATTACATACACAAATATTCTTATGTAACGAGTGTTTTTAGGAAAAAAATTTAACCTTTTATTTTTTTTAATTTACCCTTTTAACCTTTATTTTAACATTGAATTTCAATAGTTTTAAAAAATATTAATATTTAAAAATAATTTTGTATCACAATATAATTATTTATCATAAATTAATATAATTTATATATTTAAAAGCATCTATTTATTATAAAATTTAGTTATATAAAATAAACATTTATTATGTGTATCGTACAAGCTAAAATAATAGTGATATATTATACACGATATTATATATCTTATGTTTATAGCTTGTTTATTTGGTATTTTATTTTAATTAAATATATATTTATAATAACTTTTTATAAATTTTTTTACAAAAAAATACAATGAGATAAGATATCTAATATAATAAAAAAATTATAAAAATATTTTATGATAAATATATCTCACTTTTTATTGTGTAATTTGTATAATTTTAGTTCAAAGAAGCAACAATCTCAATATTGTTTGCAATATTGAAGATCACAAATAAATCAACTTGAAATGTGTGATGAAACTACTTAAATGACTTATTTGCTTGATTTGCACAAGTCCTTCAAGACATAACAAGTGTTTGCTACTATAAACTAAAGTGCCTGAACGAGAAAGAAATTTTTTTTATAACTTAACAACTCAAGGATAAGAAAAAAAAGAAACAAACAAACAAAAGCATGCAAAAAATTAGGTTAAGTTAAAAAACAATCTTTCCAAAAAAATAAAAGCTAACAAATGATTATTCTTATTATGGTCAAGTCTTTGGTCATACCTTTTATGGCTTAGTTTGTTCTGCACCATATTTCCTTTGGATAGTAAAACTTTTATCCTTGTAGCAATGCACTCATTTAGGTTAGTGTCTTTAATGATGATGTGTGAGATGAAGCCTAATACCATTTATTCGTGCCTAGGCTTAAATTGTTACTTGTAATTAATCTATGATTCTAATAGTTTCTTGATTAGCATCTTTGATATGAACTTGTCTAAGAAGAATATATTTTCTACTTTCAAATCTTCAAGATGCTTCTGATACTCGTTGATTTGAACTTTGATGTCTTTGTCTTCAATCATCTCTCAACAATAGTAATTATCAACGATAAACCTTTTTCTGTTAATGTTGTCGACAATATATTTCAAAGTTATGGAGTCCTATATCTCCTTCACTTTCTTGTAGAAACAGTAGATATTGGAAAGATCATTAGATAAGGTACTTATTATAGTGTGACAATATACGTTATTTGCACATGTTTAGTCATAGCAGTTGCAGTGGTGTTTGACTTCAAGTTTGTGAGTGCATGTATGACTCCATGCATGTCCAACATAGTGTAGATACTTTTATGTCACTTATGAAAGTTTTGCCTATCAACTCATTTAATCTTGGAAATGCTCTAGAATAGCTTGGCATAAGTGACTAACATCTAAGGAACAATAGGCTTCGGTACATACAATATAGTGCTCATGCCATCATCCATAAGTTGTTTAGATGTCTACAACATCGAAGAACATGAACAAATCAACTTAAGAGGTGTGTTAACACTTTTATAAAAAGGAACTTATTTGCATAATATACATAAGTCACCTAGGATACAATAAGTGCACCCGGTGTTAATCGAGGTATTAAAACTAGTAAGACAAATTTTCTAACCCAATAACTTGTAAAGAAAAGGAAGAAGAAGGAGAGAGAGAAAGAGTTAGACAAAAAACAATAAATTAAGCTAGAAAAAATATTTTCACAAAAAATTATATATAAATATATTATTTAAAAATGGTTACGAAAAAATTATTTTTCTGTATTTGCTCAATACAAAAGTTAAAATTAATTTATAAAAAATAATAACTTAAATGTGTTTTTGATTCCTAATAAATTATTGAAGCTTGCTTTTGGTCCTTCCTAATTATTTTTTTACGTTTTTGGTTCTTGATAAATTAAAACTTTACTTTTAATTCTCGTCATTAACAAACTATTGTTAAAAGTTAAGTTTCTATTAATTGATGTGTCTAATAAGATTCATTGAATAAAAATTTAATATTTTAATATTTTTATTCATGCAAGTTGTAACGCCCTTTTTCACTTATCTAATTGAGTAAAATTTTAATTTTGCTAAAAAATTTATTTCAATTTTAATTAACAGGATAAAATTTAAAACACCAATCTCCAAGAAGTTACAATTTACGAACACGTATCTATCACAATATCATTCACGCATCATATAATTGATATTAAAACTCAGTTGGATATATATATATATATATATATATATATTAGTAAGGTGAAAAGTACAATTATAGGTAATACGTCTCAAAATATTATCGGTATTTAATATTTCTACTCTCATCCCAAAACAGGAGAATATTGATCAACTACGTATTATTTTAACTTATAATCTCTTCTATGGCATTTAATTACAACATTTAGAGAAATCTTTTTTCTCTAAAGTCTCTTTTTACCCCCTTTGAGTTGTAGACGTTGTTAACAACAGGGTCAGTTAATGGGCTAAGATCTACGAAAGGCTAGGAGTGTTGTGGGACAGTTGGAACATCTGGTGGGATTCCCATGTAACGAGGAGGTAGGATTTGTGTCATTATGACTAGAAGATCAATATGGAAAACTTGCCCGTGCGGTATTATCTCTGAATATAGAAAGGCGAATCTCACATATCTTGTAAAGGTATCATCCTCAAAAAAAAGGATCATCCATCCAGCTTCCTTCTAGAGGAATGATTGTCAAACGAAAAAATGGGCAAAAGTTGCCGGCCATCTAAAAAGAAGGGGAGTGTAGGAATGAGTCTTCTATCCTTACATACACATATAAAATTTTCCTAATTTACTGTGCATCGTCTGTGCATAATTAGGATCTCTAATCGTTTAAGCCCCTTCGTAGCCTCCACTTCTCCTAACTTCTGGAGGACTTACACAAACGTGTCAATAAAATCTAAGTCTACATTATGGGTTGACAATCAAGAGTACATATCTTGTCTAGTACTCGATCTAGGATACTTTTAACCAATTCTTGGTAATGTTCCACTTTGTCAGGGATGCCAAGTCGGTTCTTGACACCCTCTATCTCTGAGCGACTTATAACTTGCCACCTTATCTACCCTCAAGGGTCCACTTGAGCCTGCGTATATTCATCAAATACCTTCTATGGTCAACACATGCAATCTTCATTCTTAATTCTCACTTGTATGTCTTTCAATCATCCACCTCTTCCCATTACCATCCATTGACTTCTTTTGGTACTTCCTTCAATTTCAGAGGTAATATTTTGTTGATAACTTCATTCCATATCAATTGATCAACCATCAATTATGTTTCATTTGTCCTTTGTTTGAATTATTTTATTATAATTGCTCGGACTTTCTGTTACACTCTCCCAAAGATCCTCATCCAATCTTCAATTTCCAAGCTTCAATCAACAAGAAATCGAGGAGAATAAGAATGGATTTGCCACCTATTCCTAGGAATAGGATAGAAAGGTTGAATTTTGCCACAAAGCACACAAGCTTTCATAAGGAAAAGATAGACTTCTTCCCTAGAGTTTTAGAGAGAAAAACTAAACTCGCAAATGGAGCAAATATGAATTTTTCATTAAATGATAAGTTGTTCACTACGAGTTGATTAGGTGCCTTATATAGCAACCCAAGCACTTCTAACTCAAGTTCTAGACTCAAGAATATGGCAGCTTGGGCCAAGGAGAGAGGAGAAGGTACGAACAAGCCCAACAAGTATCACACATCCAAGTCCTGCAACCTAATGGGCCTAATACAAGCACAAAATCAAAATACAACCAACTACTAGCTATTCTAAAAGGAGTCCAAATACAATGGTCATACTAAGTATGTACATGTTAGGCTTAGGCCCAATGGGCTTGGACTCAAAGAAGTCCAAAAGAAGTTCAATCTTCTCTTCAAGCCTTCTCTTTCTTCCAATATTTCATGTCTTCATCTTCATGAGACAGGCTTGTATCATCCCCTCCTTCTTGAAGAAGATTCGACCTTTAATATGCATGATATAGGCTTGTATGATTCCCTCCCTGTTGAAGAGAATTCGTCCTTGAACTTCAAGCTTTGAACCCTATATAAAGCAAAACACAATTATAAACTTGAATTGTAAAAAGAAACTACTATGACGGAGAATCAAATCCTTTGAAAAGGAAGATCTCTTATTATTTATATGTCTATATAACAATCCTTGTGGATCAAATACAAATTAAAAGAAACTATGAAGCATTATCAAAATAAAATTCTTGTCATGACAATTTAAAATTCCTAAAATCATATAACCCCAATGATATGGTTCACACAAATGTAATTTAACATCATTGTGTAAAGTCAAAATACTTTGAATGGAAACAATATTTAAAGCATAAGGACTTGGCATGGTATGAATCAAGATTTTCTCTTCTTCTTTATGGTTGTGATCATCATGGGGCTCAACTTCTTCCATTTGCTTTGTCATTTGCTCCTTAAAACACAAATCTTCCTTAGTCAATAAAACAAAAGAAATTACTTTGTTAGATGTATTATCAATTGAATCAAAAGAATTAAAGTCCCTACATAATTGAATAGAAGAAATGAGATTTTGAAACTCCTCTTTTAAGGATTCCTCCGTACTTTTCTTTTCAATTATTTCCATTTTTTTTCCTTTTATTGTAACTTTTTTTCTCTTATTTCTTCAAGATTACTCCTATATGTAGGCCTATTTGGAAGGCTAACCCCAGGCATTAAATCTATCTGATGCTCTATTCCTCTGATAGATGGTAACCCTACTAGAATGTCCTTGGAGGAAACATCCTCAAACTCTTGTAAGAGTTTCTCAAATTGATCATTCAACCTAGGTTGACTAGTTAAGCACACAAGTGAAGGCACATATAAGAATAAAGGTTTCCTAGCAAGAATAGATTTCTTTACCTGATAAAGAGTAGCCAACAAACCCTTGGCTTCTAATGTTATTACCTTTTTCTTATCTTTTTTCTTCTTGCCTTGCACTTGGGATCCACTTTGGACCCTTTGCTCTTGCTCCCTCTTTTTGTTTATCTTTACTTGGTCCATGTTAACCTCTTTAGGTGAAAGAAGTTTCAAAGCCACCTTTTGACCTTTATACCTGAAAGAATAAATGTTAACAGTACCATTAAATTTAACATTCCTATCATATTGTCATAGTTTACCTAACAAGATATGTGTGGCTTCCATAGGGACAACATCACAACATACATCATCCACATAAGTCCCAATGGAGAAAGCAAGCATGACTTACTTGTCTACAACTAATTCTCCCTTTTCATTAAGCCATTAAAGCTTATATGGCTTTGGATGAGGGGTCAAAGGTAAAGCAAGTTTCTCTTCTAATCTAGTGCTAGCCACATTGGTGTAGCTACCACTATCAATGATGAGGGAATAAACATGTCCATTAACTACACAACAAATATAAAAAATGTTCTCACACTGTTAAATGTCACTCTCGCCACAAAGTGAACCAAACATACGTCTAATAATCAACAAATCTCCCTCTTCAAGTGAGTAAATTGCATCACTTGCACCTTCACTAGAGGTGTCGCTCTCATTAATGGATGATTCGCTATCAATGCTCCCATTTTTCTTAAGGATCATTGTCCTCTTGTTAGGACATTAAGAGGCTATATGACCTTTTCCTAAGCATTTAAAACACTTAATATCACTAGTTTTAAGGGGAGGGGGTTGTCCTTACTTACAACCTTGCCTTCTTTGGGCATCAAATTAAAAGACGAAGAAGAAGAAAAATTATTATCCACTCCATTTACAACTGCCTTTTTCAAGAAGAAGAAGCATCAAATTGCTCAGACTTTCTATTACGCTTTCCCAAAGATTTTCATCCAATCTTCAATTTCCAAGCTTCAATCAACAAGAAATTTGAGGAGAATAGGAATGGATTTGTCACCTATTCTTAGGAATAGGATAAGAAAGATTGAATTCTGCCAAAAAGCACACAAGCTTTCATAAGGAAAAGATAAACTTCTTTCTTAGGGTTTTAGAGAGAAAAGTTAAACTCACAAATGGAGCAAATATGAATTTTTCATTAAATGACAAGTTGTTCCCTACAACTTGACTAGATGTCTTATATAGGCAACCCAAGCACCTCTAACTCAAGTTCTAGACTCAAGAAGGTGGCAATTTGGGTCAAAGAGAGAGGAGAAGGCCCAAACAAGCCCAATAAGCATCACACATCCAAGTCCTATAACATAATGGGCCTAATATAAGCCCAAAATCAAAATACAACCAACTATTAGCTATTCTAAAAGGAGCCCAAATACAATGGTCCAAAAATAAAGGAACTTATACTAAGTATGAACATGTTGGGCTTGGGCCCAAAGATGGCCTAATGGGCTTGGACTCAAAGAAGTCCAATCTTCTCTTCAAACCTTCTCTTCCTTCCAATGTTTCTTATCTTCATCTTCATGATACAGGCTTGTATCTCTTTCACACTTCAATATCTCATCTTCTATCCTAAGATTATTTACCCAAGTTCTGTCTACTTGGGACAATCACCTAAGCTATAAGAATTCCTCTACTGTTAGTAAAAGCAATAATTACATATAAACATTATCATACATCATAGGAAATGATAATATCACTAATCATATTAATTTGCAGGCATAATATATCTTACAACAATGTTCATAACACAAAAGTAGAAAGAATTACTAAATAAGGATATAAATAGAATTTCATAAAATTTTATTTGTTATATTTTTTTTATTTTCTCCTTTCATCCTTTTTTCTTATTTTCTATTTCTCATTTTCATTTATTCTCTCTTTCCATTTTCTCTCTCTATTTTCTAGATTTTTTTTCTTTATTTTCTCTTTCTACTTTCTTTCTCCTCTTTTCCTCTCCTTTTCTCTTTCTCTCTCTACTTTCTCCCTCTCTCTTTCTTTCTCTATTTTCTCTCTCCTCTTTCTTTATTTTTCCTTTTTCCTCTCCCTCTCTCTTTCTCTCTTATCTTTCTTTATCCCTCTCCCTCTCTATCTTTATTTTCTCTTTCCTCTTTCTTTATTTTTTCCTCTTTCCTCTCCCTCTCTCTTTCTCTCTCCTCTTTCTTTCTCTATTTTCTCTCTCCTCTTCCTTTCTTTTTTTCTCTTTCCTCTCTCTCTCTTTCCCTTCTTTCTCTTTCCTTCTTTCTCTCTCTCTGTCTCTTCCTTTTCTTCTTCCCTTGCACCTACCTGTCTTTTGTTATGATGATATTAAGTTTTCCAACAAAATTTTATTTTCCCATTTTAGCATAACTTTGAATTTGGCCATACCATCAAAATGTGCAATTGAATTGATATGATTCATCAACAACCTTAGTTGATATAAGAATTCAAAACTAAAATTTTGAATTTCTAGCTAGAAATGGTTCAAAAACCAGTGATTCAACCTACAAACAACATTAACAAAGGAGGAAAATCTAATTTCCAAATTCGATCATTCTTTACCATTTTCATTATTTCAAGGATGAATTATGGAATTAATATCAACAGAAGAGATTAGTAGAAGAATTTCAAGGAATCAGAGGCTCCTCCTACCTTTGTTTTTTTTTTCTAACGAAATTTTCCAACGATATCCGCAGACTCTGGTGAAGCAACAATTTGACAATTTGGCCCTTTATTTCCTCTGATTTTTGGTGAAAAAAGGAGTCAGGTGATTTTCAATTTTGTCTCTAAATGAAAAAAGGAAGATGGATTCAAAATTGACAAAGGAATCTTGGTTCAATTTCTTTTGTTTGCATTTTTCTTAGACTTGGCTTCCTTTTTAATGGCTCTTTTGCCCCATTTTTGTACTTATTCTATGGCAGTCAAGGTTTTCAAGCATAAAGTAAATAAAACTTAATGTGTTATATTGTCACCAAACGTACTCTGTCTCGGCGGTTAAGACGTTGAGTCCAAAGTGTTAGGTCCCTTCCTCAAGCCCGCTTGAGGCGCTTTTCGTTTTTTGCTTTTGATTGTTTTCCAGTTTAATTAATATTGACTTAAATTTCATTTAGTGTCTTTCTTAGTAACACGAGCCTTTAGCTCAATTGGTTGGAGCGTTCTCTACCCCTGCACTTGCCTTCAAATCTCACTTGGATATTTTAGTTTTTTTCCCAATTTTTCATCTTTTATTTTTTTTTACTAGACAAGTGTCACGTACTATCTTTTGTATACAATTAACACTAGCAATTTGGTAGCTTAGTGGCAACGCTTTTCTTCCTTAGGTTTGGATTTCAAATGAGCCCCACCCTTTTTCTTGATTTCCTTTTTTTTTTTTTCTAGTTTTCTTTTTTCCTTTGATATTCTTTTTATATTTTTAAAATTAGTATTTTTAA
>JAMLFT010002415.1:0-25576 GCA_026544285.1 Pachyrhizus erosus | reverse complement strand
AATTTTAGTATAAAAATTTTATATTTTTATCAATCAATAAAATATTATAATTAAAATAATTTTTAAAAATTTACTATAAAATCCATAAATTTATTATACATATAAAAATTTATATGATTGAATGAGAATTAAAAACACTGACTATTTTACTTTGATGGACATATTCTTTAAAAACTTAATCGTTACTTCAACTAAATAATAACGAAAGGAATATTTTCACTATCAGAAGAATTGTTTTATATACTATTTCCAACGCATGTAGATTTAGTAGAATATTTTTTAATATATAATTATTATAATAATATTTAAATATAAGACTTCATCTAAATTATTTAATTGTTCGCTTCTATATGGATGTTAGAGGGTTAATTTTAATAGAACATGACTATCAATTAAATTTTACTAAAATTTAAAAACATAAAAAAGTAAATAAAGTTTAATTCAAATATTTTTATTAAAATATAATTAATTTATGACTTAAATATATTTTAAATTTCTTTAAATATAGTTTTGTCTAATTTTAGTCCTTATAAAATTTTATTTTTTAAATACTGGAATTTTTATTAGTATTCTTTTTTAGTATTTATAATTGATTATAATTAGTTTAATGCTAAAAAGACTAATAAAATGAAAAATATTAATTAAGACAATTAAATTATTTTAAAGCATGTAATTCAATTAAGTAGTGTATTTATTATTTTATATAAATAAGATTATTACATATAATTTATTAATTTTTAATATATTATGACCAATGTTTTTATTACTTTTAATATTATTCTTACTTTCAATTCAATAATTTATTTTTAACTGCTAAGAGAGTTTGGTTCAACTAATTGGATAAAATGTATAAATAATTATAAATCTCTTAATATTTATCTTCAATTCTTAGCATAAAAGAATGATTTGCTTTTAACTGTTAAGTTAAACTTAAAAAAAAGTTAAACCATGTATTTTAATTTTAGTTTTGACGTGCCTCACTTGATGAGTGCCAAGTTGTAATTTGATTTGCTTGATTTATTTGCTTTCAATGTGTGTGTTGTGGGTAGGTTAAATGTTCGTATGTTTTTATCCTTGATAAATGAGTTGATCTGTGTTTAATTATTAAACGCATTTTATATGATTTGTAATAAAATTTTATTTATAAAATTTTTAATCATAATATATTGAAAATTATATGTAATATGAAATAATGATAATTACTTTTCTATCCTTACATAATTAAAAAGTAATCTTTTTCATAATATATTAAATATATTTTGTTATTAATCCTTCTTTACGTATAAAATGATAAATAACTACAATTTATTATCAAATATAAAATAAAAATTTTATGTGATGACATTTTTTATAAACAAATATATTTTATTAAATAGAATATGGTATAAGCACAAGTTGTATATGTGATGGCATTTTTTCAAATAATATTTTGTTAACGGAAAAGTAAAAGTTATTTAACAAAAATAACATAAAAATCACTTTTTATAATATATTAAAAATTAAAAAATTAAAAAATGATAAATACAGTACCTATTACATTATTATCTTAATTTAAAATATTTTTATTACTTTAATTATATTAATTAATATTATTCATTTTATTAACTATTTCAATACTAAACTAAATATAATTAATAATAGATTAAAAAAACATTAAAAAAATTGCAAGATCTAGAATAACAAAAATTCTTGCAATGAATAAAAATAGACCGAGTCATATTTGTAAAATTTAAGTCTTAATCTATTGATACATATAAGTGACAAATACCATACAAAAAAATTATACGATTCATATAATATATTTCTTCAACATTTTCCTATACATATTTTCCTTTTCATTTATTCTACAAAAAAATTATATAAACATGATATGCAGATTCGATTTCTCTGTACAATATACACTATTTAAGTTGCCATGGTAGCGGCACCATTTATCTTAAAAATGGTTAATTAAATTTAAACAAATAAGATGACAAATAATTTCTTTTAAAGCAGAAAATCTACCTATTTTTCAAATAATTTCAACAATCATGAAAATGAAAATTCTCACAATAAATTGTTTTTTTATTTTATTTTTAATACAAATATATATATTAAAAAATCAAGTAATATTTCAATAATCATTAATAAAAAATAGAAAATAAAAACACTTCTATTTAGCAAGGATTGTTTCGTATTTTCAAAGGCTCTGTGTCTGTGGTGGCCCATTCTGTGCACAAGGTCGTTTCGGTCAAGTGCTTTGAAAAAATATTAGAAAAATGGAAGATAGCGATACGAGACGCCCAGTGCAGGCATATTTGTCAGTTCAAACACTCTTTTTCTCTCTTCTTCTCTTTCTCCTTCTCCTTCACACTATTCCCCAGACAAAGCTTGTTAGCACACTGACACACACACACCCCTTCTCCCAAACCCACATCAAACATCGTACCCAGGAACACAAACACTAACATTTCCGAATTTCAGCCTTGAAATGCAGGAAATACATTCCATCGGCGGCGGACGCTTCTTCGGCGGCGGCGGCGACCGGAGACTCAGGCCACACCATCAGAACCACCACCAGCCGCTAAAGTGCCCCCGCTGTGACTCACTGAACACCAAGTTCTGTTACTACAACAACTACAATCTCTCTCAACCACGCCATTTCTGCAAAAACTGCCGCCGCTACTGGACCAAAGGCGGCGTCCTCCGCAACGTCCCCGTTGGCGGCGGTTGCCGGAAATCAAAACGCTCCAACAAACCCAAAACCACCGCCGCCACCACCGCCACCACCACCACCACCAACAACAATAACAACCCTTCCTCTTCCTCAGAGATCGCTCCGGCGACCGCTCCAACGCCGGCGGCGGAGGTGGAGCATAACTCGAACTCTCACTCCAGTAGCGAAAGCTCCACTTTAACCGTCGCCGCCACGGAGGCGATGTCGGCGCCAACATCAAACGCTGCGTCGAACAGCAGTTTATTACTCGACAATAACGTTCGTGAGTCGAAGTTCTTTACTAACCCTAACCCTAACCCCTCTTTGGAGAGTGGTGGCATTTTCTCCGAGATAGGGAGCTTCACCAGCCTCATCCATTCTAATAACGAAACATTGGGGTTCGGGTTTGGAAATAATAACAGCATCCTCGATGCGACGTCGTTTCGGTTCGGGGTTAATTATCCGCACGGGAATGATCAGGTGCAAGTGGCACCAGGTGGAGGGCATGGGCAGTGGCAACAGCAGCAGAGTAATCAGGAGTTCGGTTCGTCGTCGTTTCTCGATCAAGCTGTGCAACTTGAGCTTTCTTCGCTGCAGCAGCATAATAAGACTGGACATCATGGATCGTTTGGATCGTTGGATTGGCATCCCGGTGCGGATCAAGGATTGTTTGATCTTCCGAACACCGTTGATCAACCTTACTGGACCCACACTCATTGGTCTGATCAAGATAATCCTTCTCTCTTTCATCTTCCCTGAAATTACTCAATAATTTTCTCTCTCTTTTTGTTTTTTATAACTTGGGAAGAATATTTGGAATCTAAACCGAAGTGAAAAATTTGGAAGAGAACCTGGAAGGAACTCTGGAGTACGATATGTAAATTTTTTTTGTTGTTTTTACTTTTTTGGATAGGTGATTGGGCTTGATCATAAGTAGTGAGATGTTCATGTGCAACTAACATCCATGTTAGTTTTTTTTTTTTTTTTTATGTTTTAATGTATGTATGTATTTGGAATTTGATTTATTAAGGAAAAAAAAAAAGGGAAAAACATATGAGCGGTGTTTTAATATATATTGGGGATTGGTGCTAAGCTATACCTAATGATGCTTGGTTGGCTGTTTGGGATTGTAATCTTATTTTGGCGTCTTTGAGATGCTATTGCAAACGCACTATATAAATGGCTATGAATTGGAAAATGACGCAAAACACTTCGTTCATAGTATGCCACGTCACGGTGGATGTTGATAATGACGATAATCATGGCCTGATTTGAGCTTATGGTGGTAAATAATGAATAGTGAATAGTGAATAGTGAATAGTGAATAGTAAATAGGAGTACTATATAATAAATAGGAGGAGGATATTAATATTATGCGATGGGATTTAGAATTAGGAGTTTGGGACGAGGAAAGAGAATTGTGTAGTGTAGGGGCTGGACGGTAGTGAGAAGTCACATCGGCGATGATGACTCCACGTGGAGGTAGTGACGAGGGGTCTAAATGGTGAGTGGGACACATAGGCTTAGGTGACATGACATGAATGTGATGTGCGATGGGTCTGGTTTGGGAACGCGTGCGAGACTCTCGCTATTATACACCATGCTTAAAGGATGGTTTCATTAATTAAACACTGTGGGAGAGAAATTATGATCGTTGGATATTTTTATAATATTATCAATGGCTGAATTTTTTTTTTTTCATTTTTTCTTTTTCGTTTTTGCTGTTTTTCCTTTCTTTCCTAATTTATCCTTCCTCTTCCTTTGTTTCCTTCTCTCACT
Organism: Pachyrhizus erosus; assembly: GCA_026544285.1. Classification (NCBI taxonomy): domain Eukaryota; kingdom Viridiplantae; phylum Streptophyta; class Magnoliopsida; order Fabales; family Fabaceae; genus Pachyrhizus; species Pachyrhizus erosus. Next base: position 21,102 of record JAMLFT010002415.1, on the reverse strand, counting down.
CTCCTCCTTTACGACAGAACTCCACCACCACTGAACCTACAATAAAAAACATCATCGATGAAAACACAAGAGGGAAAGTAAAACACAAGACAAATTAATGTTAAACTAAATTTTGGCTTCTGAAAGAGCACATAATCGAGGGAACATCCAGCAGAATCTAAAAATATTAGGAAATGGTTTCTTGGAGAAATGCTTACTCAAAAGTCAAAGTCTCAATTACTTATACAGCTCCACAATTATCTCATCCCCTTTGAGCTGCGCACAATCACTCCCAGTATACACACTAACAACTGCAAAGTGCAAACTAGCACCCACCCATTACTCCAAAAGTCATAATCCCCAAAAAGCTTGCATTTTTCGACGTACCCAGAACACAAAAAAAAAAAAAAAAACACTGAATTTCACTTGTTTGACTTAGAATTTGGGAAATTCATCTGTTTGCGCATGGAGTAGTTGATGCCAAGGGCTAAATCGTCGATGGGCCACTTCCTGAATATCTGGGAATACTTGAATCTGAAAGTTTCTGACAGCGTCACGGTGGACTCCAGCAACGTCGGTGGCGCCTGCACCGGTCTCCGGGAAATCCTTCTTCGAAAAATGGATCTGCTCGATTTCGACACGTTGTGGTTACCGACATGCCGCCGGACTCCGACAAAGTGTGTCGATTCTGAGGAGTGGTTGGGTCTGGGCGTTGGGGAGATAGAAGAGGAGAGAAGGAACAAAGAAAGAGGGTAAATTAGGAATGTGAGAAAGAAAAGCTAAAAAAAAAGAGAAGAAATTTCAGCCATCAATTAAAAGTTTAAAATATCTAACGGTAATAATTAACTCCGCACCGTACATGATTGGCAAAACAGGCTTATACTATTCCCTCCCACCGTGCAGGATATGCGTGGCTCACGCACGCGTTCTGGTTTGGGTGTGGACTGTTGTGGCTGATGGCCCAATCAATCGCACAGCGCATGGATGGATAAAAATTTACAAACTTAAATTTAGGATTACATTAAGTTTGTAAAAGTAATTTCATTTTGACTAAAATAACATCTTCTTTCTTATAAAATTTTATTTAAATTTTTATTATCAAATGAAAATATTAATTAATGATAAGTAAATTATTAATTGATATTATATTATTAATAAATTTGATATGATAATTATGCATAATTTTTTAATTAAAAATTTTGATTTAAAATTATTTATTTAAAATAATCGATAAGACTAAATTAATTTATAAAAATTTAATAACTTAATTAAAAAAATATAGGTATGAAATTGGAACACTTAGAAACAGAAAAGGAAACAAGTTGAGAGAAGGCAGAGGAAGAAAAATAATGAGGATGAATGGAGTGGTGGACAAGAAGACATAGCAGATAGATATTGAAGGGGAGGGTGATGATGATGAGGCATTTGGAGTGAAGGTGGTTGTTACTTGCTATTGATGGTGCAGGTGGGTGGGTCCTGCAGGTTATGCTGCAAGTGCGTGATGTTCCCCGGTGTAAGCAACGTTAGCTATAGAGTTTATGATATTGTATTTAACTATTAGTCAAATATTTTTAATAAATTATAATTTATTATAAATATCAATTTTATTATCAAATTAATAATTTTATTATATAATAATTTTTGATGGAATAATTATATACTTTTTTTTCCACATTTTAGTATATAGTTTATTTTTTTCTTAAACAATTGTTTGAAATAAAATATATTAAAATTAAAATTGAAATATATTTTTGGTTTTTTAAATTTATTCAATGTCATTTTTATTTTTAATTTTTTTTTTAATTTTTAATATTAAAATGTTTTCATTGAATTTTAACAATTTAGATACATAATTGATAGTGATTTTTATTATAAGAGGACTAAATATATATAATATATATATATATATATATATATAAAACACTAATTTTTTTTAAGAAACTGTAAAACATAAGTTTAAATTTAGAGATCAAAGACAATACTAACCTAAATTTAAAGCATAAAAATATATTTAAATCTAAAACTTATTCTAATATAAATCTAAACTCAATTTTTAAAATGTTTAATAATATTTTTTAATTAATAGAAAAAATAGTTTATGTTGAAAGATTTTATGTTATTACTTAATTATAAATTTACATATGAAAAATTTATTAATTTTTATAATAATTTTTAAAATTATATTTATTTTAATTTTTAATTAATTAATAGTATAAAATATTTTATATTAATAATACATAAAAATTAAAATAAAATTTTATGTTTTAATTGTGTGAAATAATTGTAGCTATCATTTAATCATAAATTATTGTATATAATAAATTTATTAATTTTTTATACTAATTAATTTAAAAATTATGTCAGAAATGATTTCTAATTAATTAGCATAATAGTATCAATACTTCACCGGAAAACTTAAATTCTAAAATATGGCATATTAAACTCAGTTTTTCAAAATAAAATTTCAATTGACCAATTGAATTATACTAACGTTATGTCCGTACCCAAAAAATAAGTACTGTACAAAAAAATACTAAGGTTATGTTGTTGGAGTCCTCGTGCATTCATTCCTCTTTGAGAGGTAATAGATCCGCATATTTTGAGAAAATATTTTGTTTATTTTTTATTTTTAATTATGAAATAACTATAAATTTATCTTTTTGTTATTAATATATTTTCTGTTGTTAAGGATTTATACTAGTAAATAAAAATAATTGATTTTTTTTTTGTTTATTATACAATTTTTAAAAAAATAAATAAATAAAAAATAAAGTGACACTTTTGTAATTAAAAATGAAAATAAGAAATAATAAGTTTTAGCAACATATTTTTAACACTATTTATTATCAGTTAAAATTATTAAGATTACAAAATGTGAGGGTATTATTTCTTCTTTGATAAATTTTAGTTATGATTTTAAAATTTTTATAATTTTTTATTAATATAAAAAAGTGTTAGAAAAATAATTTTTTGCTCTCCAAACCTTTTTGTGATACTATGATACTAAGTACAACTAATGAAAAAGGTTATTCTCCGACAACATTGAAAACAAATAGTTTGAATTCTTGAGAAGTGATAGTATATACATTTAATATCTAATTTCTTTTGTATAGGAAAGAAGATATTTATTGAGAAAAAAAAAACTTTTTTGTGATAATAATAAACTTAGTTAATTGGTGCCATATGAGCTTCAATTACTGTGATAAGGATGAAGGAATTGACCATCATAGGTTGTAGATTCAATCCGTGTTTGACAGCAATAACTTGGTGACTGATCAGCACATATATTTATTGTCATTATGACAACTATGTGTTAACTTTTGACTGTTAATATAGGAAAATGAATTTATTTAGGCTTATACCATTATGAAAATGATATGTGATGTTTTTATGAGTTTTTAATTCATTGGGTTAAATATATTTTTTATCTTAATTTTTTAATTATTTTTTATTTTAATTTTTATTATTAAATAATAATGTTAAAAGATAATTTAATAATAACGTTAACAATTTACTGAATTATTATGTTAAAGAAATTTATAAGAATAATTATATATATAAATTTATTTAATAAATATAATTTAAAATAATTAATAATATTAAATTAATTAATAAAAAATTAAAAAATTATATATAATTTTTTAAAAAAAAATTATAACATGATAAGTAATTGAAAATATAAAGATCGTTATTATGTTGTTATTTAAAATTGTTATTTGATAATAAAAATTAAAATATAAAAAAATAATTTTTAAAAATTAAAATAAAAAATATTTTTAAAAAATTAAAATCAAGAATACAAGAAATAAAAAGCATGTTTAACTCTGATTAATTTCAATAAATTTTACGATAAACCTTATTCAAATAAGTTTTTTTTTATAATTTATTTTAGTAAGTTTAACGTTCAAATTGTGAATAAGTTTTTAATTTGATATAAATTCATAAAAAAATATTAATAGTACAATCGAAATGGGTCCAAAACAATGTACACCTACATCATAACGGTTTGAGTAGGTTCCGTCGGATCCACAAGTCCAGCAGTTTCAGTTTTAGAAGTGCCAACTGCCAAACTTGGTTAATGTAATCGTTTGTACAATGTCTAACTGTAATTATATACTAATCATATCACACTATATTAATTATTAAATATAATTTTTTAATTCAACATTAAAATTATTTTAATTCAAATTAATTTTAAACTTAAAATCAATTCTTAACGTAAAATAAACATGTATCTGACATTATGTTAATTGATATTTTAATATAATCTTATATAATCCAACATGAATTTAAACATAGACTTACGTTACTGCTTCTATTTTGTAATGTTTTTTAATTTCTTTGTAATACTTTTTTAAAATATATTATTATTTTAAAACTTGGAAATCTTCTAATATAATGATCCATCCTATATCAACTCGAATTTGATTAAGTTGATTCATTTCAATTTGGATTGTCTAAAGAAAATTTCACCAAACTCAACCAAAATGGAAGTATTTCAATAATTTTGGATTCATTTTTCCTAAATTTAGACACAAATCATATTCACAGCCTTAATAATAATAATATGCCATGTGAACTGTGTGTTCAAGAGTCTTGCAAGGCTAGGAGGATGAACTAGAACTTAAGAAAAACTGGACCATGATGGTCCATGGCGTAGCCTTTCAATGTGACAGAGCGTCGTGGACTACCACATCATGCATGTTATGGCCTAGCTCATAGCTAGTTCTCGTGGACCTCTTTTGTATTGTAATGAATTATCAGCATGATATTTTGAAGATTAAAATTACATATTTAAAAAATTAAAAATTGAAATCGTATTATTAAGATATTAAAAATATAATTAATCGTATTTTACATTTTGAATGGGTGAAAGAAACATGAATGATGAGATTGCAGAAGGCAATTACCTTGAATTGGTGTATAAACTTGGTGCAGCTGCTGCACCCTGATGGCATGGCTCTTGGTTTCCCCCACTAAAGCACTTACAGATTTTCAACTATTATTGTTGCCAACTCACCAAGTACATACCACAAATACCAGAAAAGTGGAGAGTGTCTTAATGAGTCAAGACTTTGTTGAATCTCACGTGGTGGGAAAGGTTGAAATTCTGCCAACAGATTTTTCATAAATCATAATCTAATCTCCAACCTTTCACGACAATTGTGTACCAAAGCTGCTACCTTTTCACGGAAAATGTTAAACATCTGTCTTAAGAAGAGTTTATTAATTACTTAACCATGTTTCGAAACAGAAAAATAGGGTGGACGAAAAAAAATAAGAAGAAATATGATCAATTTTATACTTAAATATTCAATGATAAATACTAATCAATGTTTTAAGAAATTAGTTAAGAAGATGAAGAGAAAAAAAATATTGTATTAAGATGTTTAAAAAATTGTTCTTTTATAATTTTTAAATGTATTTTTAATAAAAGAAAATTTCTTTAATATGTGTCTTAAGGATATGACACTGGCTAATAAGATCTTTATTTATTTGATATTATTATTTATTTACTCTCTCTGTTTTATATTATTTGACGTTTAAGAAATATCTTGAATTTTATGAAAAATATTATGTAACTTTTTAATATAGTTTTTTTCTTTTTAATTAATTAGATTTTTTCCCCATTTATTACTTAGTAACAACTATTTCAATTAAAAGTATTTCATGAAAAAATGGTGTAATGTTTCATTTGTTTTGTAAAATGACAATTAATATGAAATAATTTTTTTTGTTAAAATATCATATAAAATGGAAGAGAGGGAATAATTTTTTTAATTTTGTTCCACTATTGCTAAATGATTCAACTTGATCCTTCAATTTTTAAAATGGTTCAATTTAGTTTATTGATTTTTTTAAAATGATACAATTTCATCCTTTCTGTCCAATTGTAAACTTTAAAAGCATTAGGTCAATATGGATGGAAGAGGCCAAATTACATTGATTTTAAAAAAAAATTAAGAAATCAAATTGAACTATTTTAAAAATTAAGAAATTAAATTGAACCTTTTAATAATATTTAGATAAAATTGAACTAAATAAACAAATAAATAATGAGACTAAATAAGTAACTTAGCTTAAATTTTAAGAGTATTTGATTTAAGAGAAATAAAAATAAAAAAATATTTAATTAAAAATAATTGATTATTAGATTTGAAAATCAATTTCTTATTAAACTGGGTGTTAAAATGAAAATCAATCATCATGGACGCGGGAAATTTTATAATCATTGATGGAAAGGATAATAAATCAATTATTACTTTTGAAATTGATGTTTTCATTATGTATTTTTTAATTATCAACAAAAATAAGCAATTATTTTTTTTATGAGAAATGTGTTTTACTATTTATTTTCATGCAACTTTATAGAGAAATAAAAAGATCTCATCCTTTTTTATTTATCTTTCACCCTATTTCATTGTTTCCAAACATATCTCATCTTTATTTTGTTTTCTTTTTTATTTTTTCTTTATTTCACTACTACCAAACACACTTTTTAAGATGGAAATGAAGGATACTAAAGAAAAAATATAAAAGATTTAGAGGGGAATGGGAAAAATTAAGAGATAAAATCTTCTCATTCAATTTTTCTTCCCCTTTTATATTGAGAGATTTAGAGAAAAGGAAAAATAATTTTTGATGTTTTGATTATGTTGATTAAATTATCTTTAGATTTTACAACTCACATTTATTTTGTTAATATTTTTATAAGAATAAAATAATATATTACTTATATTTCTATTTTCATCTCCTTACAAATCAAATAAGAGAATCTCTTTTATGTTCTCCTTGCCACTTTTCTTGAATCAAACATGCAAACTTTCTTTCTCTCCACTAATTTTCTTTAAAACTCCCTTCCTTTTTCATTTGTTTTTGAATAGTAATGCTATATTCTCTTAAAATATTTTCTTTGATATCATCCTAATACTAAATTAAGACAATATCTTTATAATATGTTCAATCTTGTTCTATAAAATTATAATTTATTTTAAAATTAAAATCAGTGGATGATAAATATTTTAAACTTTTCAACACAAAATCTCAAATCTATTTTCTTAGACATTATTTCTCTTTTTCATTGCATTTTTTCTATTATATTTTTTTCCTTCATTCACTATTTTTTTTTATTCTTCACCTAAGTTTTCTTATTTTTTAGTTTCTTTTTCTGGTGCCATTATTTTTCTTCTTCATACTTTCATATTTTTTTAGATAGAAATATAACATATTTTCAATTGCTTTAAGAAAATAGTTTAACAAATTCCTCTCTTTTGGATTTCTCTTATATTTAACTTTCTTTTAATAATTGTTTAATGAATAGGATATGTAAGTATGATCTCAAAATGTGCAAACTATTTTATTTTATTTTTTGCTATATTTGAAGGTGAAAATTGGAATCCTATTTTGTTATAAAATTTTGTTTAGGCAACCTTTCATGCTTAAAGGTTTCTAGTTGTGAGCATTAATTGTTCTTTTTTTTTTTGTGGTGTAGGGGGAATCTCCAAATAAAGATAATAAGTAGGGGTGTTAAGACGAGTCTAAAATTGATGAGTTAATCTAACCCACCATGGGTTTGAGCTAAGTTAGGTTGGAAAAAAAGTTTCAACGATCTTGACCCATTTCAAATTTTGCTTATTTAACCTACAAGACAAACAAGTTCGAGCTGAGTTGGTCCATTTAACACAATTAATTAAAATTAAAACAGAGTAAAAAATGCTACATAAAAAATATGAGTACAATTCTTATTTGAGAAAGAAAGGCACAACAACTTTGTTTCGTGGTTTTAGCAAAAAGAAATATAGAATAAGTTAAGATAATATAATAAGCTAATACAACTTAATACAAAGAGAAAGAAATAAATGTTATTGAATTTTAAATTATCTACCAAAGGCACAACTTCATTTTTCTAATATGAAATACAAAACAATCCATGGAAGAAAAATGACTTTTTTTTTTTTGTGTGAAGTAAAACATAATTAATTTTTTTATTTTAAAAATTTAGTGAGTCAACCCACATAATCCACAAACTCGTGGTGGGTTGAGCCTAGTTGAAATTTTCTTGGCTCACCACAAGCTGAGGCGAGTTGTATTGACCTGTTTAAAGCCTCAATCCATGGTAAGTCAACCCACGTGAGTTCGGTTGACTCACTTTGACACCTCTAGTCACAATAATACAATATAGACATTATTTAAGTTAAAAGAGTTAGTTGAAGGAAGTTGGCAAAAAAAAAAAATTAATGTCAAAATGTAAACTGTGACCATGTTTGGCTAACTAGGTAACAACTTGGTTACATTCTCTAAAGACATGTCACTATTTAAGAAGACTCCTTAATGGTCAAATTCCATGATAAGGTTAAATATTTAGTAGTGAGGATGAACGTGATGACATTCATTATTAAATAGTTAAATACACACTAAGAATTAGTTCAATAAATATGTATTTATAAACATAAGACTAAGCCAATAGAAATACCATCAAGATGCTTGAGAATTCATCCTAAATCATTAAGCAAGAACCCAAGTTTGAGAAGAAGGCCGTAATATATTACCTTCATAGTTTCTAACTAGGTAACTACAAGCAGTATGTTAGGAGGGTTGAATCACTAAAGCATCAAACTTAAATTTAATCCAATCCATACGAGGAGGATTTCAAGTAAATAAGGAAGGTTTGTGATTAACACTCTGATATTTTAGTAAACATGGTTTAAAAAGAAACATAAAAAATGACATACATATTTAAGCATATGTAGCAGTAATTGAGAAACAAACATTAGTTGTGGAAGGATTTTTACTTCTAAAGATGATGAAATCATTTTTCTGTTTCCACATAAATAACCCAACATGACTCCAAAAAGGTTTTTTAAGGACCTTGTTGAGTAAGATTCGTAAGTGTTATAGATCGAGCTTAAGCATAATTTGTATCATATCTATGTTAGGCTTAAACAACTTAGATAACTTTGGTCATAATAAAAATTAGGAAATAAGTTATTATGTTGCATACTAAAGCAATGTATAATAACTTATTAGGGGCCTTGGGCCTCGTGCATAAGATCGTAGCCCATATTTGATACTTATACGCCTTATCAACATCATCAAGAAAGGTACATATTTAATACCTCCTATCACTCTATGGGAATTATTGAATTAAGCGCAAGAATGTGTTTTTAGGTGCCCCACCTATTCCTCGTGTAGTTTGCTTTTCCTAGAACACCTCAGTTGAAACTAACAAGCTTAGTCAAATCCTAATTCAGAAGACCAAGTAATAACTTTTTTCTCTTCTTCTGGAGCCTTAAGTTGATGCTAAGGTCATTTAGTTATTTCTCAACATCATCCACTATCTTCTCAAACTCCAAAGCCTTGGTCAACAAATCTTTATTGGCCTTGGTAACCTCAATAAGGGAAAAGGTACACTTAGCCAAATCCTCTTTAAGTTTCGCTTATTCTTCCCTGGATTTTACCATCCAGAATGGTATCCTTAGCTTTAGCCAACTCTATAGACATACCTTTCGTTTGTCCTTTCATGTTTTTCATTTTGTTGTGACTCTCATTGAGTTTAGGCTGCTAATGGTAGATAATGTGAATTGGTTGAGTTAAAAACACCTTTGTTGAATCCAAACTCCCAGTAGGGACAACATAGTCTATCATCTCCTTGTCAAACTTGGAGAGAACAAGTTCTATTGGTGTGGTTTGGTTATTGTGATATAAAAATTCTAAAGTGAGGGAATCTCAATACCAACAAAAAAAATATTATCTAATTGAGTCATTGGAAGATGAGGTTGTACCACTGGCAAATATCCTTGGCTCTTGGTCAATTTTGAGAACCATTCGAAGGTGTGGGTTGACTACCCAAGGATGCATGCTAAGTAGTTACACTCACAAATAGAGATGGAGGAACATTTGATAATGTAGATTAAATAGTATTATTTGATGACTAAGGAGATTGAGGAACGTTAATTGGAATGGTTATTTCTATTAAAGCCACCTTTGTTGTAGTCAAATCAATATCTTTTTGTTAGCACTTAGTAGCGGCTTCATTCCCAAGAACACTTGCAAAAATATTTTCTTATATAGGTAAGTCGATCATTTTCTTCCTTGCTTGGTAAACCTTTCTGATCATAGAATGCTAAATTTTCATATATATTTTTCTTTAGGTAAGTAGGTTGAACAATTAAGTCCTTGATCATGTTGACTTGAGCTTAATAAGCACACAGGGATTTCCAATCAAAATTATCCATGATATTTACAAAAGAAAAAAGAAACAAAATAAGTCAAGGTTAATTTTGGAAATATAAGCAGTATGAATGATATAAGGTACATTCATAAGTAATAATTTTCTTAGGCTTTTCAGTAAAAATAAATGTCAAGATGGATTTACAATTCAAGGAACAAGGCAACTGGTCTAACTTATTTACATCTTCCAACTCAAAAAGACACCTAAGGATGAAGGGACTTCCATTTACTCGGAGACTGATGCCAATAGAAGGGGAATTTTGGAGTACCATGCAGCTTGAAAAATAAATGGTTGAATCAGGATGATCAAGGGATGGTCGAACATGAAAGAATTATTTTTAAACTTCTTAATTATTTAGTGTACAAGGTGAAAAGACCTTTGGTGTGTGTCTTATTTAGAGAAATCCAACCAATCATAGTTCCTAAATTTATTTGATAAAAATAAATCATCTATGAGAAGTGGGAACAATCCCAAGAAACCTATAGAGGATTTTAAAGGCTTGCACGAAAGCCTAAGTATTTGGATGTAGTTTGTGTGAGGTTACGTTGAAAGTAGTGAGAATTTTGCATTTGAAATTGGTTGAAGGGAGGAAGACATCTAGTTCCCCTAAAAAAGCCTTCACATATATGTGAAAGGTGGTTGGTTAGCGGGAGCACTAGGAAAAATGAACTAGAAAGTCAACATAGTTCAAATAGGATGGGATCACTTTAATTAGAATAAGTCAGGTGGATTGACTTCTTAAAGACTATTATTGAATTTGCACTTTGGAATTGTGAGGGGAAGGTGTTGATTTCTCCCTTTACCTAACTAAACCAAGGAATAGTAATGGGAGGGGTATGCCTCTTTTTAGTGGAAAACCCACTTTTCACTTTCGAGAGTTGATATTCTCAATAATTGTTTCATTGTTCTCGATCTCTTGAGGGATACTTGTTCCATATTCTCAAACTTTTAGGTGGTGCTAACAATGCTGCCAATTTCTACTGGAGTAACAACGCCATCTTTAAGATTTGCAGATGAAACCACTTCCATATTTCCAAGATAGTTTATTAATCTATCAAATTTTCCATAAAAAGAAGGTTAAGAAAATAATTCGTTTTGAGTTTAGGAAGAAGATTTCCCCCCCAATCTCGATGATTTCTAGTTCTATTAGGGGATATGGTAAAGACTCAAATGAGGTGATTTTAATAAGACAAGCAAGGGAGGCAGGATTTTAAGAAATAAATAGAGGAAGAAAAGAGAAACTTCCCTTTGAGATAGAGAGGACATGACACTGGGAAAGGACGAAGAAATAAAGGAATGTCAAAAGCATGACACCAAGTACTTAAGACAATATACACTTAAAAATACCTTGATAAGTTTTATTAACTTGATTGTTGGAGTGTCATTGAATGTATTACCTCCACCTATAGATGAAGACCAACACCACATAAGAGAAGGAGCAAATTGACATTAAGAACTTTAGGGAGAAGGAGATCAACCTAGTAGGAGTATTACCATAAAATCCTATAGGTACATGTATAACTTCTAGTACCACAATTTGCTATGTTTTTTCTCTCTTCCATAAAAGAACAAGTCTTCTTTATTGTTACATGAGGAAAAAAACCCATGCATATAGTGCAACATCAAAATAGGAAGAAAGTTCTTCCTTAACAATTCTTTATTCATTAATTATAAAAGAGAATATTCAAAATAAAGAAAAAGAATTGAAAAACCTAATAGGACCAAGCAACAAATAAATATTTAGATAAATTAACTAAATAATATTTTATGTAGAAAACGTTCATATTCATGTTATTCAAGAATCTAAACACTTGTAAATTGACCAAATGTTTGGAAGATTCCAAACAATTATAAATAGATTTCAATGCTTGAAACATAAGTTTATTCGAACCTAAAACAAGATAGAATAATTTTACCAAGGTATAGGAACCCAAAACTACAACAATCTTAGAAGCCTACAACATGAAGATCCTTGGGAACCCTAAGAGTTCATGAAAACACATGTAGACACGGGGTCAACTTCCATAGAAAGGATTTATTGTACTTTGAAAAGGAAAGACTAATAAAAAGAACGATGAAAAAAAACCTTTAACAATGGTTTGGTGGTAAGTTGATCTACCTAAACAATTTTTAGGTCTTTAGTTCAATTATTGAGTGTGACTTTTGTTTGTATTTTTATTAAATTTTAGATTTTTTAAAAATATTTAATATTGATTCAACTAGTTCAACTAATTGATTCATTGATTTAATTGGACTAATTCATTAATTTATCCATAAAATCGCCGATATCAAACTAAGTTAATTTAGATTATTGACGTATTCAATTCAACAAAACATTCAAATCAACAATATCATTAATTTCCAGCTTAATTTATTGATTTAATTAGTTTTTAAAACTAAACTTACAATTCTTCAAGAGTAGTATTAACATTAAGGTCACATAACAAGAAGGAAGTACTTCTTTCTACCTTTTGTTATACTTACGCTTATTAAATGAATGATATAAAAATAACTATAAAAAATATATAAAAATTTAATTAAAAAAATTTAAGAAATGGAATCATAGAAGCATATACATGGTCAAAATATTCTATAATAATCTCGCATTTAAATTTAAATTTCACAGGTGGATTAGATGCATCCCTAATCAACCCATTGGTTTCAGACTGACCATTAACAGTTTAGACAAAATTGGCTAACTACCACTTAAAATCAAAAGATAACAAAAAAAATCATTGAAAAAAGCCAAAAATGGCAAAAGTGACATTAAGAGAACTAAAAAAAAGACAACCTAGCCTCAATCTGGTTCGTGTTAAGTTTTAGAAAACATGTCTCAATCCTTAAAAATGAACAGCCATCGTGTCTCTGCATTTAGGGTCATCAAAATCACAAGTTGTTGATAGAAACAATCGTCGTGTTGAAGTTTGTGGCCGTCGCAAGTGCAACTTCATTCAACCATCTCGCTAAAATTGCTATGAACCTATTGCAGAAAAGTCCTTTCCTCTTGCACACTATCGTTGTATTTCACTCTCCATTTCCATGAAACCTCGATTGCCAAGCCATCACGAATCAACTCTGTCTTTATGTGCACCCACTCTGCACCGCGCGAATTGACAAAAGTCATCATTGTTGTCGTGCTAAAGATCGAAACACAGTTTTTAGTCTCTAGCATGTTTGTTCTGTTTTTGATGAATCCCTAAACATCGATTTCATATTATTTATTTATTTATTTATTCTAACAGCTTTAAATTGTCAGAAATAATATTAATTAATTTAAATAAAAAACTAAATTTTGATGATAAAAAATTGTTACAAAATTATAAGTTGTTTGCTACATATCTAACTTTTATAATATAGTTAACGAAGAGGGACTAAAATTAGTTTTTTAAAAATTTCGAAGAGTAAAAAGTGCAAAAAAAAAATAAAAAATTAGAGGACTAACAAAATAATAAGACTCCAAATTGAAGGAATAAAAATATATTTAAATTTATTAATTAAGAGTTTGTTTGGAATAGTTGTAAGTTTAAAAAATTTTAGAAACAACAATCATTTTTGGTTTTAGTTTAAAAAAATTAAAAAACCAAGTTTTAAAATTTAGTTTCAATTTTTTTCTAACTTTTACTTTTAAGATAAATTCATTTTAAAATTAATTTAAGGATGTGATTTTGTAGTGATTATGACAATAACAACGAAAATGTTAATAACATGTTAACGATAACATTATTAGTATTAATGATGATAGTAATGCTAATAACGGTAATGTTAATAATGACGATGATAATGACAATAACAATAGTAATAATAATAAAATAATATTGTTTGTGACAATAATAGTGTCAATATCAGTATTAATATTATTGGTGACAATAGTAGTGTCAATACCAATATTAGTATTGTTGATGATAATAGTGATGGACAATATTAATAGGAATGCTACTAGTGTTGATGATAATAGTAGTGATGATGTCAACGACAATAATACTATAATGGTAATGAGAATAGTTATTATCAAATTTAAAAAATATGTTTTTTAAAACTAAAAGCCAAATTTATAAATAATTTTTTCTTAATTTTAAAAATAAAAGTAAAATTATTTTAAAATTGAATTAAACAAGATAAAATTATTTTAAAAGTAAGTTAAAAATTATTTTAACTCTATTTTTATTAAACACATTTTATTTTAAAAATTATATTTAAAAATTAAAAACTCATAACCACTCCAAATAAACCTTAAAATAATACAATTAACTTTATTTTTTTAATTTTTTTTTTACTTTTTTTAAAGTTTTAATCAATACTCTTTTTTTCCATTTAAACAATACATTAGTACACTGGGAGAACTCTCCGAATTCCCTTTTCTTCGTCATTCTGAAATCATGTGCTTACAATTGTTAAACAGTAGCATCAAGGTCACATGATAAGAAGGGAATACTTCTTTATACCTTTTATTCATTCTGATCCACACTCCTTTTGGAAACCTCTTGAAAATGGGCTTATCAAAGCTAACTTTGATGCAGCAATAAAGCCAAATGTTGGAGCTGGACTAGGTGTAATTTTCAGAGATTGTAAAGGGGACCCTCTTGCTGCAGCAACATAATTTTATCCACAATGTTTTGAATCCCAGGTAGCAGAAGTGCTAGCTTTCCAATTATCAATCCAGACAGCTTCATGATTTTCTCTCTTAGTTGGTAGCTATGAAACACTGTCAAACACTTGCACAAACATGGAAACAAAGGGATTTTCACAGACACACGTATTTTGTGGGAATCATCAAGGATTGTTATGGAATGGTTCAAGGATAAAAAGGCTCATTTAGCTTTATTTTCTTTGAGAAACATGGGCTTGCTGATGTGCATTATCTGATTTTACCTTTGATCCAGAATATCAGCCTCGGTGGCTGTTTCTTAATTTCCTATAAAGAATCATTCTTAAAAAAAAAATAAAAATACTTACACTTGTTAAGGAGTGATAAAAATAACTATAAAAAAATGTACAAATAATTTGATTAAAATAAATCCAAGTGAAGAAATAGGATCATAGAAATACATACTTGGTCAAAATATTCTATAATAATCTTACATTTAATTTAAATTTCACGGGTGGATTAGATGCGTCCCTAATCAACCCATTGGTTTCAGACTGACCATTAACAGTTTAGACAAAATTGACAAACTTGAAATTAAGTGAAAGTAAAGTATGGCTAGAATTTGCCCTGTTTCAAAGTAATATATCTTACTAACTATAATCACATTTTGGTTGTAATATATTACAATATAAGAAACAGAAGGATGGGGGTTGAACAAGTATAAAATCAAATATAAACAAACACGTAGAGTCTTTCACTAATGAGTCATCAAAACATGTACCCTATATTTATAAAACCATGGAAGTAAACACGGCATAGTAGCTTTTCTGAATGCTAAACTGGAAAATTTTAGCAATCAACTTTGCAGCAGGAGAACAATATCCTTATCTTCTGCCATCGGTCCTTTCTTAATTGACTTTTATCAGCTTCCAACATTCTCACTGGGCTTCCATTCCATTCTGCAGGTAATCTGTAAATGATGCACAATTAGGCCTAAATAGTTATAACCATAGCCTGTGTAATGCCAAAGAGAGACACAATTAAAGTATAAGAAACTCACATGGGAAAAGCAAATGAATGATTACTGCTTATGCTATCATTAGAGTGATGAGAGGCACTGCTAGATGTTGCAGGAGCAGCATATGGTGTTGCACAACCAGATAGAGGGCCTACAGCGCAGGAACAAGTCCCTTGAGGATCATTTTCTTGTCTTTTGCCTGAACTTGTTGGATTTTTTGAGTTACTTATCTCAGTTCTACACATGATTGTGTCAGCAACTTGTACACAATCTGCACAACTTGGAAACTCCACTCTGCTGCCAATTGTACCCAAAAATGAATTTATTTGCCAATTCTTTAAAGATCTTGAAAATTCTGCTTCCTTTGTCAATGCCTACAAATTGTAAAAGACACAATGGTTCAACAAATTCAGAGGTAGCATTTTCATTCAAAGATGATGATTAAGTACATATTTAGATTAGAGTTTGCAAACTGAGTTTGTAAGTTTTTGTATAATTGAATTTTTCAGTTTTAATGTACAAATGTATTTTTAAGGATAATCAAACATATTACAAAGTTTATTATTTAAAAATACGTTGTACTTTTCAAAAGGTTAATCAAACATTTCCTAACTTGTCCTCAATAGTCACCAATTTACTGAATTTGCAGTTGAAGTCAAGGAGATTACAGGTTTGAGTTGAGTGAAGTAATTTATCCATGAAAGTCTTCTGTTTGGATATTTTACCCAAGCAAGAAAATGGAACCAGTAGAATGACAAATCATATCCGGAGTTGATTTATCTTAAATCTTAATCATCAAAATAAAATACAATTAATATATTATCACACAAGCTTAACTTCCAACACTTGTTATCAGAAGAAATACTGGAGTCCATCCCAAAATCCAAACTATAAAATGTAACATCAATTTATCTTTAGGAATTAGCTTCTAAAATGGATGTCATTCTAAAATATAGATGTAAAATAGAGTACAATTTTTCTAGGATCACACTCTAACTAACATTTAAGAATAAGATTACTTTCGTTATAGCATGGTTGCAATATTAGCACGTATAAACTTGTTCATGGAGTATGTGCGATACTTTCCTCAGCCAGAAGAAAAATAAACCTAGGTCACTCACCGAGTCCTAAATTGTAGCTACAATGCGACAAATCAGTTCAGAAATAAAACAAGTCCCTTTCAAGAGACAATTGTATTATCAGGATTCAGTTCAGCAGCTAAAACTTTAGTTTAATCATTGAAACAAATAGTTAGTTTGGTTATTATCATAACAAGCAATAACGATGTTCTCTTCCAAAAGAATAAATAAACAATAACTATGTTATGTGGTACGAATGACTTCTCACAAAGTGTTACAAATGACTTTTTAATCAATCAAGAGAGAGACAAAAGTTGCCTTAAGAAATAAAAAGGCTCTTTTAAAAGAGAAATTTTACTTTCTTGAGTTTGACCAAATTAATAAGCATTTTCCATCAAATAATTGGCTGTCATGTTATGATTCATGAAAATTTTGATGGTCTAAACCACAAAGAATTTTCTAAATATGCTTTTTTACGGTTCTTCTCTATTATTCTCTAAAATTTGAAACTGACCATGCTTTATTTAGGACCAAATATTGAGTATAGACTCGAGTACCCAGCAAACCACACGTTTCTAAACAAGTAAATGACAATATCAAAACCAAACAGAAGATAACATAAGAACTGAGAAAAAACAAAATACTTTCTTATTATGCTTCTTTTTCATAAAAGGAAATCAGAGTTTCTGTTCTCTTGGTCTTGCTTATTCTTATAACTGACAATGGCGCACATAAATCTAAGCTATCCATTTTCTAATAAGTGGAGGTGTTGCAGTATGTCCTTCAGAAGTTCCGTGTCAGTGTAGATGGCAGGAGCTAACTCCCTATATGGGTATTAAGTCTAGTTTCAATCTTTTAGCAATCATACAACTAACAAAAGAGAAGATATACATTAATGTAGGTGGCTTAACCAACCATGCTAAAAGATAAGACAAGCCTCCACAGTATATTTTATATTGCTTAGAATATAAATATCATGGTCTTAGTGACAATATTCTAAAAAATAATTGACTCTTTGTCCAAGGTGGTAAAATGTACAAGCATGAGATTAAAGTGTCTCACCTCTCTGAGGGTCTCTGGTGTTGTTTTCTTTGTGAGGCGACCAGTTGAAATCTTGTATCCTGAATCCACTTCACTGCCCATCTCTAAACCTCTTGAATCATATAAGTCCATAGCATCCTTAAGGGAAAGAGGTTTAGAGGCATATTCTGGCCAATTTGAATTGATTGACATGGCTTCCATAGTCCTTAGATTTGAATCTCTTCTGCTATTCATGTCGGGCTCAAAGTGACATGACATCATATCATGATCTAATGCACAATCTTCTGACATACACTTGCCTTCTGGTGACATTCCCCTACCAATGTAAGTGTCCTTGACAAACTGCTGATGATCCTCTTGAATAAAAACAACAAGCTCAGGTATATCATAGTCCATGACATTCATTCCTGCAGAGAAGTTCTTTCCCTTGCTATACCTTGACAAGTCCCCTGAAGGACTAGAAAAATGCCCTACATTGAACAACCTCTTTATTGGAATCTCCCTTGTCCTAAAACTATTATTAGTATTACCCTCCATTCTGTCCCTTACAATTTTCTTATGTTCTTGACTTATTTGTTTTTCACAATGATATAAATGTGCATGTTTCATGCTGCGTCCTCTTGAATTTTTCATCTTGCCAAAATTATCCCTTTGTCACTGCAATGCAAAAACTGGGGGTGAGGTTTGCAGGATAGAATTTGATAGGAAAAGATATTCACAGTTCATACAGCAAGTAGAAATATGCAACCCAAATACTATGAACGTTTTAAATTGTAGTTACGGTTTTGTCAAAATTCTTGATATTGCAGAAAATTACTAGCAACTACAGCTGATGCAGTAAAATAGAACATGTTGGCCATTATAGATCAGGATTTTTTTTTATACCAAGAACACAAAATGTTACGGCACCCTTGAATATAAGTAATTAGATTAACATTATATTATAAAATAATACAAATATTTGGGTGTAATGCAACCTGTAACTGTTTTCTCTCCGTTGCTTCCAATTACATACAAAGAATTAATGTAGACATTTTCAGATGAGAGGATTGAAGAAAGTTACTTCATCTACACTAGACCCTACGTTAGTTTGGTATTCCTTTAAAACGGCAGGTGGAGATTTCAGGAATGACTTTATATATGAAAATTGTTTTAAAAACTATTTTCTGAATTTTTTTTATCAATAATTTTAAGGGGATACCAACTGTAGGGGAAAATGACTACGTACCCTTGTAATTGTCCAAGTCAAGGGGCCAAAGGATTGGCAATCACTTTCAGTTTTGAGGGCAAACATTTTTTTTTTTGCTGCAAACTGGTAAATTGCTTTGATTTCCTATGTTTATCTTCTTTGAAAGTGATGAAATGAATATATGAAGGAAAGGAAGGAAAATAAAATTAAGCAAAGAAAAATAAAATCTGCAGGCGAAAGAGAATCCTATGTTTGCAAACTACAATATTTGAATACAGAAACAAAGCATGATGATGGGTACAATATTTAGTTTTCAAACAAAATAATCAAGAGAATCTTCAAGGGAATGGGTTCCTATGACGTAAAGCAAGATAAACATAGATAGCCTAAATTTGCGGGGTATAAAATAAAAATAAAAAATAAAAAAAATCCCAGAAATCATATCACTGATGAAAGAAGGAGACTTTAGCCATGGAACAAATGCAGATATCCAAAGTTACACCTTTTGTGATGTTGATTCCCCCAAGAGTGATATAAATCTCAATAGATTTACAAATTAGAATCAAGAATCATGAACAAAGCCAAAGAAGTATTTATGCAAATTGACGAAGCACACATGAAGGAAACAACAAAAAAGTCATAATCAGAGTGATGCGAATGAATCCAAATCCCATTACCAATATGTGATGTCCCAAATGAACTCAAAAGTCAAAACTTGCTCCGCAGCATCACATGCTTGGTTTATGGATCATTTGCAACTCCAGATACTAGCCGCTAGAAAGAAACGCAGAGTTATGGCCACACTAGTTTCAATAGGAACGGTTAGTGGAGAAACAAAAATAAAAAATAAGTGAAAACAATAAATGGACGGTTCAGAACAATTAATATCCTTAAAACAAATACCAAACAGCCAGATTGCCATCACAGATATTGTTTGCATATCCTCTAACATGCTTCATACATGTCATGCGTTTCATTGTTTCCTATGGTTCTGTCCATTCTTTTGAAACACGCTCTTGCTATTTGGTGACCAAAAAATTCGCATGAGAACAACATAAAGTAAATGAAACTTTTGTAAGTTTTGCATATATGATTTTTTAGTGGGGTGTGTATTTTTCTTGAAGGTGATGCTTTAAACTGAATAACGATGGTTATTCATTTCAGAGAGGATAAATATGTAGATACACGTCTTAGAAAATCTTGTAATTTTGAATTTGTTTCTAGCATTAATTGACCTTTCATAAGAGATTGTTGCCCCAGGAGAAAGGTTTCATTCAATGGGTTCGCTACTCTCTTCTGGTCCGTCATCATCCATGCTTATGGTTATCATGTTTTCTTATTTAAGAAGAAACATAAAATAGTCTTTTATTTTGAAATGGGACCCAATATAGTATTTTTCAAACTTTTAATTTCATATTTAATTAGAAGAGATTTTTCAATCTTATAATACCTTTTTTTTAAAAAAATTCAGGATAATATTAATTAGATGATTTATTTTTTTAAAAAAAATTGTTACCAAATATTCAAAATATTAATCAAAGGATTAAAATATAATATATACTATTAATTACAAATAAAAAATATTAATTTTATTACAATATAAAAAATTAATAATTTTTATTAAGAAAATTTTAAATGAATTGGGTTAGGAAGGTTCATCCAGATCAAAATTAGGCATGATAATGGGTGGGTTCAAAATGAGTTTGAATCTTCCATTCCTGTTCCTCAAAAGATGAAGTGGAATTGAGGAGTTGTTATTTAAAACTAATAAGTTTAAAATTTTAATATTTATTTTCATTTTTATTAAATTTTATCATGTTCGTGAAAAATCATGAGTAAACTATCACACTATTTTTTATAATTTTAATTTACTCATATAATTTTAATCAAATTATATATTAAGTTATTTATTATATTTTAATAAAAAAATATAAAAATAATAAATAACAAAAAATAAAACTTAAGATTAAGAATTAAATT
>JAMLFT010002414.1:0-25638 GCA_026544285.1 Pachyrhizus erosus | reverse complement strand
ATAAAATTAGTTTTAAAAAATATATACTATAAATTTATTTAAATTATTCAAGAAAAAAAATTAATTTTGTATATAATTCATTAATGTGAATTTTAATATATTATATTATATTAAAATGTTGATCTAATTTATCTATTAATATATATAAAGTTAATGTGAGAAAATTGTAAATAGTTTTTTCCGTCCAAAGTAAAACTAATCTTGATAATTTTTTTATTCTTTTAAAAATATTAAGTAAGTGGATTAGTATTGGTATGTTAATTATTTAAATATATTATACTAATATATCTAAATCTATTAATTATTTATTATTAATTACTATATATAAAGTTTGTTTAAGAGATAAAAATTTGTCAAAAAAAATTTTTAAATAAAGAAAAATATTTACATTTTCTTTGACAATGTTTTTAAATCTATTAAAAATTAATTATTAGAAATATATATATACTAACAATGTTTTTTTTTCTAACTGTAGTTTTTCGTTTTAATACTTGTCTGCAATGTGTTAATATTCTTTTTTTAGTCACTAATATGTTTTTTATCTCTTAATTTTTTATATATTTTATTATAATTTTTTGTTTTGTTATTTTTAAATTTTGTATCTTTTAAGATTGATATAATCTTTTTTAGATATAAATTGATAGGAAGTATATTTAAGAAAACGAATCAATTTTAAATAGAAACAATCAAAATATAATTAAATATTAAATTAAATATGTATCATATTAATTTAACCAAAAAACAATTTAAATCAATTAAATTTGATATCATTCTAAAATTTAATGGACTACTAATTTAAAATGATATATTTAAATCATGTAATTATTTATAAAAAATACTTTAACATATTATTGATTTTCTTAAATAAATAATATTAAATGTAAAAATTGAAAAAGATTTAATAATTTAATAAAAAAATAATTTTTTTATTTTAAAATAAAAAGAAAATAATTTAAATTAATTTAATTTGACATTATTGTAATATTTTATAAACAACTAATTTAAAATGGTACACATGTTATTAATATTATATAATTTAAATTGAAAATTGAGTATAAAATAAATTTAAATTTGATATTTATTTGTTATTATTAATAATAAATAATATATCAAATGCTTTTAAATTGAATATATACATTTGTTTATATATACTCTAATAAATAAATAAATAAATAAGTTGATTTTACCATTCACAACAAAATTTAGCCGTTGGACATGATAGAGGCACTGGCATTATTATATAAACATGTCAATCTGTCATGTTTTGATAGGCTTTTCTGAAAACTCAAACCCTCACCTTTTTAATTAAAAGAGATTTTATAAAAATCCAAAGTCTGACACCAGAGCACAGTACGTCATAATAATAATAATAATAATAATAATAATAATATAAATCCGATTAATTTTAAATAAATAAAAGAAAAGAAGCACGCAGAGTAAAAACAGCAAAAAAAGCGCGCGAAGTCTCCCGCGCGGTTCTTATATTTGCCTTCACACATTCTCCAATCACAACCCTTTCTCACACACTATGCAGCATCCTCCCCTCGCCGACACGCTCCCACCCGCTCAGGCTGGAGACACCGCCGATGCTGCCAAGCGTGGCAAGAAGCGCGGCAGTTACAACTGCGGCCGCTGCGGCCTCCCCAAGAAGGGCCACAACTGCACCATCAAAACCCCCGCCTCTGCCTCCGCCGCCACTCCCGATTCATCTCTCTCCGTCGTCTCCGTCCCCTCCGCCTCCGGCCTCCGACAGCCTTCCTCGAACCTCCGTCGCGCCCTGTCCTTCGACGATCTCGATGAACGTTTCCCCGCGCTGGATCCGTCCGAATCCGAGGATAAAGTGAGTGCGGATTTGTTTTCTGAGACCGATCCGGATCTGGATCTGGACACCGCCTCGTGCGGGTTGCCGGCGAATCTCCTATGGGATGTGATGAGGAGGTTGCCGCCGCCGGGGCTGTTGTCCGCCGCGCGGGTGTGTAAGGGATGGAGGGACACGGCCAAAAGGCTGTGGAGGGCGGCGGAGGAATTAAAAATTAGGGTTCCGGCCAATATTCCGGTCGGGTTTGTTGCCTCGATGCTGCAAAAATGCCCTGGGATTGTGAGACTCTCGCTTAGGATGGAAAGGTAGGATATAGATCTGCGATGTTGGTTTAATTGAACGATGACGAGTGGTTGTGATATGAATTGTTCAGGAATTGTTTTGGTGCTTTAAAAGATTATATGAACATGTGGTGTTGTGCTTAAAAGATGTGGGAAATCTCTAGATTCGTGTGTATAGAAGAATATCTGGTGGGGGGAATTTAGCCTCAGGCTCTCCATTGTAGATATATCTAAGGCACCAAAAATTAAAATAAAATTGAAAGGATTGGATTTTGAAACTGGGATCGGGATTGCATTGCCAATTCGTCACTGGTTTTTTCTTCTATGAATCTAACTCGTTTGTTGTTGTGCTGTAGTGATTTCGATTCAACTATGCTGGCTTGCATTGCCTTTTCGTGCCCTAATCTTGAATGTATGGAAATCTCAACGTTTGACACTGCAACCATTCGGATCAATGGGTATTACTCGTCTTGAACATTCTTTTTTCAATGGAAAATTAGTTTTTCTGTTGTTGAGTGCCTGATTATGCAATTTACGAATGATTTGATTTTATCCAAGTATACAATGTGAACATTGTTCGGTTGGGCCATTTAAATGCCAGGGATTTAATGATTTCCCCTACGGTTTTAGAATTTTATTTATGTGTTTGACATTGTTTTATGGGGTGAATGTGAGTTATTTTTAACTTCATCACATTGTATGGGGTTGAATTCTTGATGGCACATTGGCATGTGATAGATTGTAACTCTGCTTTTATTGGCAGGTGTAACTTTTGTTTTGTCCCATTGCATCTTTATATTTCAGGAAATAGTTTTTATTCTCCGTTTTGATAAAATTGATAAATATATAATCCATATTGGCACTTGTGTTAAGGCTCATGGTACCAAATACTAATTTCTTGAAGATTAATTTGAAGTCTTTGTTTTCTGTTCAATCTCTTAAGCCGTCAATTGTCATCATGCTAAGCTTATATCTGGCTAGAGTTTACACTAGCATATGAAAGTGTAACCAAAGAATGCTGTATTTTGCTGAATAGCTTTATCTGATGTTCAATTGTGAAATGCAGGGATGAATTAGGCCGATTTGTTGCTGATAAGAAAAGCCTCAAAAGCCTCAAGATGGAAGGCTGTTCTAACCTGGGGGGTTTTGTCCTCTGTTCATCTAGTCTTTCTACACTCTGGCTATCAGATCTGCACTCTCTCTCTAAGATGGTGAGTATTGTCTTCTCTTTCTCAATGTTGTATATGACGTGATCAATAACTGAATTGATATTCTGCTGAGCTTGCATTCTGTGTGAACTCTAGTTGCTAACAGACGCCTTAAATCATAGGTATTTAATTGTCCCCAGCTGAGAGAGATTTCCTTGGAGTTTTCTTACCAAGAAACTGATAGTACAGATCTCACAACAATGATTGAAAGTTTGGGAAGAAGTTGCCCGAGATTGCAAAACATACATATAGCTTCAATACGGCTTTCACACTCTGCTGTGCTTGCTCTTACAGCTGCTCAGTTGAGGTTTGTCATTTGTTTTTGGCATCTTGATCTCTACCTTTTCAGTTGTCATTGACAATATCCCTTCATGATGAAATTTCTTCCCTTGAAATGCAAATTTGCAATCTCCAATCCTTTGAACTTTGTTTATGTATGAGTTCGTTGCTTCATATCATCAGGTGAATGCACCAAGTATTTTACAAGATCAAGTAGGATTATGTCCAATTTTCTACTGCACGCAAAAAATGGTGCATAAGAAAGGAAATGAAACAATTAGCATGTCTAACAATATTAATATGTATACACCCTCACATATGCACGGATGCACATACACAAATGATTAGAAAACAATCAAATCTTAATGCTATTCCTGAATTTAATATTTATATCTGAAATTCCACAGGGATGACTTTTATATAATAAGTGAAAATGATTTTTTTTTATATCTGCTTCTATTTTTTAGAGTTAATTATTGCTTTGATTCCACTTGATTTGATGAACTTACTGAAGTTTTGTTTAAATACATTCAAGGGGGCTGCGAATGCTTTCTCTTGTTCTTGGATCTGAAATCTCTGATGCATCTGTTGCTGCAATTGCCTCAAGCTATCCAAATCTTGAATTGCTTGATCTCAGTGGGTATGTATCTGTACCCATTCTAATTGCAATCAAATGTTCTACAGGAATCCTAAAAATGTAGTGTATCTTTGGAGACTAACAAAAGAATCTATGCAACTCAATGCTGTATTAAAATATGTTGGAAAATTTAATACAATAATTTATATTTCAAGTATGCATTTTTTTCTTAATTTCCTTGTTTATCTCTTAGAAATCATGTATAATGGGATGAAATTTTGTCACAGATCTGGCGTTAGTGACAGTGGTATTAGTATGATTTGCAATGTGTTCCCTGATACATTGACAAGACTCCTTCTTGCTCTTTGCCCTAACGTGACTTCAAGTAATCTCCCATTACATATCCAATTACTCCACAAAGCTTAAACTTCTGCTTCCTAATCTGCTGTTACATGATTCAGGTGGTATTCAATTTGCTACATTTCAGTTGCCGCACCTTGAAACTATGGATTGTGGCATGACCATATGTGATCCTAATTTGCAAAATCCAACAGCTGACGAAAACAACTGCAAATTGCAGAAAACATCTGGCGCTAATGTACACCTTATAAACCAAAAGCTAATCATCAAACATAGCCGTTTAAAGAAACTCAGTTTATGGGGTTGTACTGGCTTAGATGTGAGTTTCATCAGACTAAAGAGTAAGACCCTTATTCTATGTTCTTTCCAAGGCTTCTAATCTTTGTATCATTCTTTCAGGCCTTATACTTAAACTGCCCACGGCTCATTGATCTGAATCTAAATTCTTGTTCAAATTTGCATCCAGGTAATCCTTTCATGCTCCTGTTTAGTAATATCACGTGAAAATTTAGTTTAGCACATCAAGATTGATTATTTTCATTAAATTAACTTGTTCAGGAAGACTGTTGCTCCAGTGCCCCAAATTGGAAAATGTGCATGCATCAGGTTGTCAGGATATGTTAGTAGGGGCAATCCAAAGTCAGGTAACAAAGCAATTCTTTCTTCCATAAAAAGTTATTGTGCTGAGATGTGAGCTTCATGAAGTGATTTTGGATCCGAAGAACTAGATGGTGCTAAAAAATTCTAGTTTGTGAAGCATATTTACTGTGGCCTAATTGGTTTGATTCCATGCGGACCATGCCTCTCCGGTTCTAATAAAATATACTCAATTTGTGTGCAGGTCCGCGATGCTTCTGCTGATATGGAAAACCATTCACCTTCTAAACGTCTACCCGATGGCTCCAAAAGGATTCGGGTTCCACATTTGCTCAGCGAGGAGGTAGTCTAGCATGTTTTACTATACCTCTTTTTGGCTTGTGTGGAAAAGTTAAAAGCATATATTACTAGGAAGCTATTTGTGCATCAATAATACAAAAAAGATCATGTTTCTTAACTGAATTGGTGTTTGTTTCAACCTCCTTACAGAAAAGAAAAATTTGATTTAGAACCAGCATAGTTTTCTTAACTCGTTCTATGTTTTGCATTATTACACACAATAATTTATTTCCAATTTTGTTTTTTTTTTTTTGCAGTCTCCTGAACCTGAAAAAAAACGAAGGAGGATCGAGAGACAGCCTTGTAATGTGCTTCTGGACTAATTATTGCATTTTTCTCTTTAACATTGATTCTAATGTATACATGTGCGATGTCGTACGTTATTTAAATTTCAGATGCATTATGCCATTCATAGTTTCTAAAGAGGTCATAGCTTTTCAAGTTAGGCTCTTAAATTGGCGCCCTAGAACTGTCTTCTTATCAGACAGGTTTTCATGTTTAACATATTGTTGTATGATATGTGGACGGCTGTCTCATTTTTTTAATAAAGTTCAATGCTTTTTATGAAGTTTTCAAAGTCACTGATTAGTGCTGTATCGGTTAATAGCTTACAAGTGTTCATGTACGTGCCCTACTTCATATTTCGGTCATATTATATTCGGCTTTTTGTAGTATTCAGATCCGTTACAGTTTTTTTAATATATTTTTTGAAAAAATAATAAATTTTTAATTTTCCGTATGTGTGTTTCATTTTTTTCAAAATAACCATAAGTTGAAAATAATTAAAATTTGAAGCTATTTTGAATAATTTCAATTGCTTTTTTCTAAAAATAAGTTTTATCATTGTAAACAAATATAAATTAGTTTCCGTTTTCTTAAAATTCCTATAAAATAATTCCGATTATTTTATATCGAAGTCATTTGTTTTTAAATCTTTAACGATCAATAAATGATCTGGAAGGAATATTGCTGCTGGAAATTTATGCTTTTATCGGGCTCATAACTACTCTGCCTATGGTTTTGATAGCCGGTTCTCAAAAAAGTGAGGACTGAGTTTTTCAAGTTTGGTACATGCATGGCAAAAATACACATGTCCATGCATAAAATGTGTCGACGAATACATAATATGTATCTTGAACATATATTCATATATAATGGGATAAGAATAGTTTTATTATTTATTTGATAATGAGATAAATATCAATATCATCATGTCTTTCTTTATATATATCTATTATTCGATGTTTATTAATATTTAAATATTTAAATATTATATATATATATATATATATATATATATATATATATATATATATATATATATATATATATATATATATATATATATAATTTTTAAAAATATTTATACATATATTAGCTTTTATATATTTTTATTTAGTGATAAGATATCATATTAAAAATTATAAATTTAATATAATAATTTAAATAAATAATATAATGTTTAAATATGAATTTTATTAAAATAAATTATATATATAATTTATAACAATAAAAAATAATGTCAATTTTAATATATGTAATTTTTCTTTTTCTTTTTAATTTTCAATCATACTTTTCAATTTCTATTTTTAAAGTAGTTAAAATAATATTATATATTTTATTCTCTTTATTTTATTAAAAAATTCAAATGAGATATTATAATAATTATTTATGAATAAATTTAGTTGTAATTTTAAAATTATTTTTTAAGATAAAAATTATGATAAAAATATTTTTAAAATATTATTTATTTATTTTTTAAATATTCACAAATATCTATTGATATTAAAATTATTCATGGATATTCAAGATACTTGCATAAATAACTGATTAAATAATTATTCGATGTAATGAATAACAAATAATTGTTATTCATGTCTGTCTTATCTCGTTGTCATCCCTAATTTGATAAGACATCTATAGGATTTATAATTTTTTTTATTAATTTATAAGTTAGTTTAACTAAATAAATTTTATTTAATACACAAGTTTATGTTAATAATTTTTAATTTATTTTTATAAGTTATTTCAAGTTCAAAAGTTTATTATTCATAATATTAGTAATATTTATAATATTGGTTTTTTTATTGAAAAGTTTTTGAAGATGGTAAATACCACGATTAAAATCATGTCTTGAAGAAATCAAAAGTGTAATAGATGTAAAAAATATTGAATTAAAAAAATAATGATTATAAGATTGGAAACATTTATTTAAAAAGTTATGGGAAGATTTGGAGGGGTTAGTTTAAGAAATCTAAATGATAAAGGATGATATATGATTTTAAGATTATAGATACTTGTTTTAAGAAGTGAGTGGTACATCTAATACTAATAAGAGTAGAATTTCAAGATTGCATTAATTTTTTTCTTCGATCAGGAATTTTGATAAAATAGTTTATAAAGATCAAGAGTTTATTATATTATGACTTTAAACATAAGAAAATAATCCAATCTAAATAATGTTTTGTCTAATATTTTCACTAGTTTTATTTTGTAAATAAGTTATAACCATGGGACTAAATTTCTTTGAAAGAAGTATCAAAGTGATATTCTATCCTTTTGTTTGCTTTTTCCTTTGTGAAGCTTTGTTAACCTGATGCATGTTTGGTGTATATGTCATTAGGCCACTCCTAAAACTGCCCAACTATGCTTGACTTAGCCTTTTGACTATAATATCTGTAACCTATCCAGTGATCCACAATTGAAATTGATTGCTAAATCTTTTGCTTCCGACATTGTAGTACCGCATGAATCCCTAGTTCTGGTTTATGTTAACATTGTTTAACCATATCATAAGTGCAATCAATTTCAATTCAATTTCATTTTTAAACATGTGATTTTTTTAAAAAAAATATCCGTTAGATTCACGGGCTCTATGCAATATAATTCATTTATAAGTGAGTAGGATATAGTTAATATTTTTGTAACCCAACCCGCAACTTTAACAAGTGAGTTGAAATTATAGAAGTATTGTAAACACAATTCTAGCACTTAACATTTTTGGCAAATTAGTATCAATAAATTAGTATTGGCTTCCATATCGATGTTAAATCAACATTAATATACATTTTGTAATTATTTTTCTTTATTTTTATCTTTTTCAATTTGTATTGGTCACATCTGTGGCCACTATTTTCTTAATGAAAAATTTATTAGCATTGATTAAGATAACACTATAATAAATTTTAAAAGATTTAATTATTTATTTAATCTTTTTAGTTATATAAACTTAATCATTTAGTCTTTATACTTAAATATCATATTTTGATATTTATATAAGTGATTTTAATTATATTTTATTCTTATTAACGATGAATGATGTGATACTGACGTATGATTCACTTACATCATAGTCCTTATACTATAAAGATTAGTTTGTTGTAGACAATAGGTTAGAGCAAAAATCAATGAAGATAAATTTAACTAACATGTCCTTCAAGTTATTAATACAACTTTCAAGTTGAAGGTTCCAAGAGAAGAGGACACTATTGGTAATAATAATATATTTTTTTGTTATTCTTTTTTGTTAGCATTTACTTAAAACATTAATTTGTTCAATGCTATTAAGTGACAACCTATATAAATATATTAGTGATGACTTGTGTGTTGTGACAACTTTGAAATTATCACTTGATTGATGCTAAAATAGCCATCAATGTCACCTTTTGATAGTTAGCATAAACTTTTGGTCAATATTGATTTGCATTTTTTTGCATTACCAGAAAAGACTTATTTATCAA
The DNA here is from genome assembly GCA_026544285.1 of Pachyrhizus erosus. Lineage (NCBI taxonomy): Eukaryota > Viridiplantae > Streptophyta > Magnoliopsida > Fabales > Fabaceae > Pachyrhizus > Pachyrhizus erosus. The sequence continues at coordinate 16,438 of JAMLFT010002414.1, read as the reverse complement.
CTTATGTTTACCTAAGGATTTAAATTTGTCAATAAAAAATAGTTATAAATAATAATGAATGACTATTACCAAAACAAAATCCTTGGAAAAATTAAAAATATTTATAATTAACTCAAAAAAACTCATAAATAATTATAAAATCCAAAAACAAAATAAAAAAAAACGTTTTAAAACTATACATGAATTCATTAATGGTAATAATATTGCCACAATCTATAGGTAACTTAAAATCATTTTAATTAAATCTCTTTTTTCCCTACATCATTTAGTTATTGTCTTACAAATTGTAGATATAAAGTTGAAATGATTTTTAATTTAATTTTAAAATATTTTTTTCATTCATTTTCAAAATTATAAAAAATATGTAAATTTAATTTTTAACTTTTAAAAAATACAATTTTCTATTTGATAATGATCCTTCTTAGTGTCATAGTTAACACTATTGTTATCATTCCCACCATTAATATCGTCGTTGTCATTAACATTATTACCATTACTATTATTATCACCAACACCAACAACTATCACAGTTCGTATTATCGTCGCCATCAATATCAACATTATTGTTATTGTTATTGTGATCATTATAAAAATACCTTTAAACTAATTATATATATATATATATATTATGCACTTTGTAGAATAGCAAATTTTCCATCAAGCTATAGTACAAAGTACATCCTTCTTATATATAAATATGTATATATTAATTCAAATAAATTATTATTAATATTATACTATTTATAAAAAATATTTAAAATATCATAAAAATGTAGATTTTAAAAAAATATATCTAAATAATAATTAATAAATGTATAATCACAATTACTTATCATAGTAAAATTAATATTTAAAATTTTTTAAAGAAAATTTCCATTAATATTATACTATTTAAAATATCATACATGATTATCTCTTAACATATGAAAGATAATATTATAATAAATATTAAAAATATAATAAATATATTTTAAATAATAATAAAAAATAAATTTAAAAAATGTCTAAATAATAATTAATAAATGTATATGCACAACTAATTGTAACAATAATATTATTATATTATTTTAAAAATATAATTATTAAAAAATGAATAAATAAAAATACACATAATAATAATTAAATTAAGATTAAAATAATCTCAAATTTAACATTTTATATAATAAAAATGATTATCTCTTATTATAATAAATATTTAAAACATCATAAACTTAAAGATAATTATAAAAATATTAGTTATTATTTATAATATAAAATTTATATATATAATATCATAATTTTCAAAATGTAAAATAAATAAATTTAACACTCATAATGAATATAAGTGATATTAATAAATTATTAAAATTTCTCCATTTGATTTTTGACTTGTTAATTATGCTTTAGATTGATAGTGACTGTTTGTCTAAGGTACTACTTTCGATTATTAACGATGAACGTGTATTTATTTATTTTATATTATTTTTATGTGTGTAATACAAATTATTTATCTTGTATCCACTATCTTCTGGACAATAAAACCAACTATGAAATGGTTTTTCTGAGAGCTATATCTTAAAAGTGTTTAACTGGTAAAAGTTTTTACGCAGCCAACCAGTTAGAAATCATTCTGGCATGATTTTTAAAATAATTATTTATAAAATTCAATAAATTTATGATATATGATGGTTTGTGATTGGAGGACAGTGTAAATAAACCTTTGCATTGTCCACGTAAGAACCATTTTCAAAAGAAATATATGCAGTTACCAAAAGCCTTATGTTTAAAAGCTGCCCAATACGCTAAGATATATATAGGTTTTAGAAGTTTCTAAGTAAACCCTTTATTTCTTATTTTTGTTGACGCTAAATGTGCAGATAATGGAGAAATTATTAATTTAGCTTACAGACATGAGAGCTCTCATTGGTCTGAGGGAAAAGATGTTAGTGCCATAAATTTGCATCCATTTTCATCTGCCTCTGTTCCTGAGGTACAAGTTGTTCAATATTATATACTTCTTTATTTGTTTCCCAGGCTAATCTTGGCAACATAAATTCCTCATAACATTTACCTTTTAATTATTATTATTTAGTAACTACTAACTAGACTTCCTACGCATTATCATTTTCTTAGCATGATACGCAGAAGGATCAACTTGGGGATGGGACATCTCAGGAATGCAGGTATGACTAAGACATAGCTATCTGTGTTGTTTTATTCATTGACATTCGTATGGAATTATATTGTGTGTTTGTATTAATCATATAACAATTATCTTTTAACTTTCTGTTAAATTAAAACATTTTATTGCCTCTAATTGTTTAACTTGGCTAAACACTTCAAGTGTTATTAGAGCAGAGACTTTGTGATGAATGTTGGAGGCCCTGTATGGGCATTAGATTGGTGTCCTCAGATTCATGAAAAGCCTGATTGTTCAGTTAAATGTGAGGTACTTGGTTTGCTTTCTTCCTTTAACACATGTATTAAGCCTTATTGTAGACTTCTATTTTTATTTTTTTGCTGCTGTGGGAAGTTTTTGATGCTTGAATGCAATCCAAATGGTTAATTCTGTCTGTCTGACGCCTCACATTTTAAGGTTGATTGCCTATTTGAAGTAGCATGTTGACAAAATAACAAGGTTGGAGGGCTATTTGTTGCCAGTGGATAATGATGTTTGAAGATTATTGGTTTGGTGCAATTTTATTTTCTGATACTCAAAAGAATTTTCTATCACATTCATAAGAAGGTTGAGGTTTTAAGTTTATTTTATTTTATGACTTCATTTTTTTAAGTAGCTAGCTAAATTTTTCTGGCAGCATTGTACGTCTGTTGTCAATAGCCATCTTTGGTAGGAGAGAAATTCTCAAATCTTAAAGGAAATTTCTTTTATATATTTTTAAGGCTAAATTACAATTTTTGTCCTACTTTGATTCTTGATCTGTAATTTTGGTCCCCTTATTTTTTTTTTGGGATTTTGATTCTCCTATTTTAAAAAATCTGCAATTTTGGTCTAATTCTCAAATTTTCTTATATTTATTTATTGTATTTTGTTCTATTTGAATTCTAGACCCAACATATTAACTTAAGGTACCATAAAAAAAATTTAATTAATTAAAATATCTGTAACTCTATATAAAGGGAATAGGAAGCTTTGGTGTACATATTTTTTTATCCCATTTTACTCCTATAACTATCTTTCTAATTCTCTTTTTTATCTCTATAACTACTCTCTTCATTCCTGTTACATCCTGCAAACCACCCACTATTATTTAACATCTATTATCTTTTTCTTTTTTTCTTTTTATTTTTCAAAAATTATATAGAGGCATGGAGTGCCTCTTTTCCCCTAGTAAGAAATAAAAGAAATAACATATGCAAAATTGAGAGTTGAACAAATATTGTGAATTTTTTAAAATAGGGAGACCACAACAGCGGATCAGGAAATAAATGAGGGGGCCAAAATTGAAATTTAGCCTATATTTAACCCTTATTTGCTTCTTCATCTAGACATCCCTGTTTGTTTCTAATTACCAATTCAATCTAACCAAACTACTCATCTAACCATAAACTTTATTGGTTTTTCTTTCATAATTTCAGTTACCTATAATAAAATGAGATGCATTAAATGAAATGGAAAAACATATTGCTATAAATTGGATTGCCATTTCATGCATGCAAATGATAGTTGGGCTCACTGCTAAAATAATTTATAGCAATTTTATCAATGAGATTTGGTGGTCCATTATGGCAAGCTCAAAAAATGCCATGTTGAAGCATGGCATCCGTTTTACCAAAAAGAAACAAAACACAGAGAAATAAGTGAAGAGCAAAGGGAGGATTGAGTGGCAAAAACAAAAAACACAGACAGAATATTAGCAAGTTTCTGTGATTTTTTCATAAAAAATAAGGGGGAAAATAGAGTTGATGTTAGGACTGTTTTCCTTAATGATGAGTTAGGTCTTGAATGAAGGTTTTTGAACTTTTTTAATCAAATACAGATGTTGTTGATGAACACTCTTTCAATAGGAGAGATGAGAGAAAATTTCATCTTCACCACTTTCTTTATCTTACATACCAATGCCAAGGATTCAAAACTACAACAATATGACATCTTTATGTTGAACTGCACCTGCGACACCATTGGGTGTTTTATGATGGACACACCCTGTTAACACTGTCATGATGGCATAGCAGTGCAATTGACTACACTATTTTTAAGTTTTGCAATGTTCTACATTACAACCTACCTTATGTGCATATTTGGAATAATTTTGTGGCCGCTTTGTCACTTGTTTGTCTGGACTTGTATTTATATGTAATGTGTAGTGAACTGATACACTAACCTTTGCTTTTTACTCTTTAGACATGGAAATAAAAAATAGTGAACATTTTCTTCTGTAAACCTTGTACACTAAACGACCTTCTATATGATATTTTAGTTTATTACTGTTGCTTCTCATCCACCTGGCTCTTCTTATCACAAAATGGGTGCCCCACTTGCTGGCAGAGGTGTCATACAAATATGGTGTATTCTAAATATTGGGGGACACAATGACAAATCAGCACAAAAAAAGAGGCCTAAAGGAAGACCTAGAAAAAAATCCAACAGCAGAAGATGATACGAACTGTGATAACAAAGATGGATGCATAAACGACAAATCAACACAAATAAAGAGGCATAAAGGAAGACCTATAAAAATTCCAACAGTGGTAGCTGTGGATGATATGAATTGTGATAAAAGAGATGGAGACACAAATGACATTTCAACACAAATAAAGAAGCCTAGAGGAAGACCTAGAAAGAATCCAACAGTGATAGCAGTGAATGATATGAATTGTGAGATCCAGTACATGCCAGCTCTTGCTGTCCAAGTTCCAGAAGATTCTACTGAGTTTCCTACTCCAGATGGGAATCATGAAGACAATAAAGAAATACTTCCAAAAAAAGATGGAGGCTCAAATGACAAATCAACACAAATTAAGAGGCCTAGAGGAAGACCTAGAAAGAATTCCACTGTGATTGTAGTGAATGATATGAATTGTGAGACCCAGAACAAGTTAGCTTGTGATGTTAAACTTGCACAAAATTCTACTGAGTTTCCTGCTTCAGATGAGAATCTTGGAAACAAGGAAGAAATACTTCCTATTACTTACAAAAGAAAAGGAGGAGCTAAAAAAAAAATAAAGAGACAAATGAAAAGTCAAAAGTAATAACAAGGCCTAGAAGAAGGCCTAAATTAAATTCAAAAGGAGTAGCAGCAGATGATCCAAATTGTGAGAATGAATCTATACCTCTTGATGTTCAAGTCCCAGAAGATTCAACTGAATTTCTTTCTCCAGATGTGGCTCATGACAATTGCAATGAATATGCTCTGCTGCAATGTTCTGTTACAAAGCAATGGCATGCTAAAGAAGCTGTTTCTGCCTGCAATACTATTTCAGCAACTCTTGTTAAAAGCAGTAGATTAAAAATTAATCATACAGAGGTGAGAAATGGCCAAGATATAAGTCAGCCACTTCAGTATGAAAATGAGGCAAATCATCAACCACATTATAGCTGAGTTGGAAGCTCCACTAGCTACTTGTTCTATTCCAGAAGATGTAACTTTGCCTACAGTAGTTTCATGCCTAGCCCATAATGGAAAAGTGGCATGGGATGTGAAATGGCGACCTACTAGCATTTCTGATTCTTTTTGCAAACACCGAATGGGCCGTCTTGCTGTCTTGTTGGGCAATGGATCTTTGGAAGTGTAAGATGTCTTGAGCCTCATTCTCCTTTTTCTATTTTTTTCTTCATAATATTGTAATGATTTATTTTTCTTTTTGTTGACTGTGTTTATATGTTGTTACTGCTGTCACCTTTATTAGATTTCAAGTACTTGAAATTTGTATATTTTAAATAATACTGAGTGAGAAGATACCAATTCTCCTTTAGTCTAGTTGTTTATGCTAGCTTTTTCTTTTTTGGATTGTGCCAGCAGTTTACTTACTGTATCACGTTTAATCTGTTGTAAGACAGTTATAATTGTCACAGCTGGCATTGGTCATTACTTTAAGCTTCTGTACTATAAATACATATAAGTAAACAGAAGGCAGAAGCTAGTCAGTTGGGTATTTTCAATCTTTAAATCTTTAAAAATACAAAATTTTCTCACAAATTCTCAAAATGACTTCATGAAAACTTGACGGAGACAAAATGGACAAAGGACGATTACTGAAACATAGAATTAGGGTTGCAAGTAGCTATAGTTTGAATGAAATGTGGTGCTAACTATGGTGCATGAGTAGAAAGCGCTTCCCAGGCAAAAGTTTATCATACAGTAAACCAAAAAGTTTATACTGTAGCCAGTATAGCTGGTTATTTATTACATGGTGTATTCTAGTTGTTATTCAGGTATCTAGATTATTGAATGTTAGGTTAGATAGTTTGTTCTAAAAGCTTAAGGAAAATTGTGTCAGAAAATAGTACTTGTAATAGTTAGTACTTTTTTTTATGTCTCGTTAGTGTATTTTCATTTTTTTTATTTATGCAAGTGCAAGCATTTAACAACAACAAATCTCTCAAGGAAAGAGGGGGAAAAGCATTTCTGGTTGTTAGTCATAATTTGCTGTTGCACTAAAATCTGTTTGAAAAAAGAATGTTGTAGTCTTATTTTTCCTGCGGGGAGGAAAATATGGAGAGATTAATGTTACTTAAAAATTTATAGGATACTGGAAATTTGGGTTTCTCATTATTTAACTTCATATTGTGTTGTTCGTAACCATGCTGTATATTTTTTTTCTTTCTAATTTTATCATAAATTTCCATAGTAGCTATGCAAGTGTGAAGATTTTCCATGGAATTGTCATTCAATGTTTTCTATGAAATTATTTATAGTAGAGATGCTGCTAATAAATTGATAAATCTTGTTCCTTCAGATTGACAACTTGATTGCTTATTCACAGCAAAAGTGAGTTCCTTTTATAAATTGTCAGTCGTTTTGAGGAACATTGTGAGTTGGATGGCTTTTGTTTTTGTTTGTACTCGTCAATTGCAGCTGGGAGGTTCCTCTTCCTCATGTATTGAGAACAATTTATATGCATAAAGAAGGCACTGATCCACGTTTTATAAAATTGGAGTCTGTATTTAAATGCTCAGTGTTGAAGCGTGGTGGCTTACAAAGGTATGCTTTCTCCTTCATTCTCTCAAGGGTGAATGCCAAAACCATCTACTTATTTGAATAAATATTGAACAAATTCAATTACTGGAGAGAAATTCATGAACAACTTTAATTTAACCTCATTGCTGTTTGTTTGATAGTTAGATTAGATAAAACAAATTTGAAGTAATTACTATTTAAAAAGTATATATATAAATAAATAAATAAATAAATAAACAAACAAACCTAGTTTATTAATAAAAAAAGTACTTAATATCGTGTACACAAATTTTCACAAAAAATTTTCAAACTTTCTTTTTAATTAGATTTATTTTTCACACATCCTATATTTGTGCAAATAATGATTAATTGTATAATATTTTGTAAAATTAATATTATTTTTGGTCACAAGTGCACCCATTCTTAATGCTTTCATGGTCATTAATTTACTATTAAAGCAAATTTGAATATCATTATTTTTTTAAACCTGACATAAGCCTTAACATGAACTTGTCATATTTTTCAAAATTATTTTAAAGAAAAAACTCTTATTTTCATAATATAAATTTGTATGTAATATCGAGTTTAATAATGTCAATAATGGGACCTTAAATCAGTTTTTGATTGGGTGTGCATTTTCTTTTTGTCAAAGCATTTTGATGTTTTCACTGATAGTGTTATTCGAGTGGTGGTTGGTGTGATGTTATTTTATTAAGGTTTGGAAAAGGCCACTGTACTTGACCCATCTACATCCTTAATTAGAGCTTGTCAGTAACTAGAGTGGTAATTTCATGAATAATAAATGCTACTCGATATTATCCTTTTAGAAAACAATGGGACTGCTCTGATAATGATTTATTATTTGGGCTTGTACACTGAATTAAGAAGCTCAAAGCTCTATATAGAAATCTCTACTGTACTGCATAGTGAAAACAGAATAAGTTTTCAAATAATAGGTACACTAATTAAAACCTTGGGCCCAAGTTTCCATCATTTAAATTAGCCTCTTCACATGCTATGTTAATTTATTGCTTTTTAGGGTAAAAAAAGCCAGGTTGTCAATAATTGCCCATTGCAAAGGTTGTGAGATGCTATTGAAAGAAATGTTAGCTTTTATTGAGAATTATTTTACATAGAATTAGAAACTTGAGAATATTTATTTTAAAAGAACTTGCTATGCTAAAATTTGTTTTATAGTGAATAGTTTTTTCATTGAATTAAAACCTGCTGTTTACAATCATCTACTCATTTATTGGAGAATGCTAAAAGCTGGAATCACTAGAAAAATGTTTGCTCATTGGAATCATGCTATCCACTGGTTGTCTTCTGCTGGTTAAATTCATGCAGCTGCAGAACGTTATTGAATTTGCATGATGCTTTTTAATTTATGCCATTTAGTATCCTGTCTATGCGGTTTATTTAATATTGTTTTATCTCACAGCATTCCACTGACAGTGGAGTGGTCCATTACACCCCCTCATGACTATTTACTTGCTGGCTGCCATGATGGAACGGTATAAATCCCTAAATGTTGTTCAATTTTCTGTTCTTTGCCTTCTCTAAATTGAGGTTTACCTTCTTTAATAATTAGGAAATATATTTGTTCATGAAGTTTCATAAGGGAAAAGTGAGAAAACATTCAATGTTTTCCATAATATTTTTCTCTAATAATTGTGTATTTACAATTTATAATGTTTCTAAGTAGAATTGTTCTGTTAGAATATCAACATATTGTCATCTTAAACTTTTTTTTCACAATATATATCACTTCTAATATAATTTGCTTTATATTTATTTAGGTTGCTTTGTGGAAATTTTGTATGAATTCTTCATCCAAATGTGATGGTAATATTTTTGTTACTTGATGTGTGTCTCATGTTTAGCTACTTGGTCGATAGGGCAGTAGCTACATTGAAAAATAAGTTTATTGTTTATTGACAAATTTCCAATCTGCAGATACAAAGCCTGTGCTTTGTTTTGGTGGGGATGCTGTTCCCATTAGAACCGTTGCTTGGGCTCCATTTGAAGGGTCAGTAAAATTGAACCTTCTCAGCCATAGCATGTTGGTGGTTTGCATTGAATATATTGCTGTTACTATATATACCTTTAAGGAACACAAAATTCCGTGCAGATTATAAAGATATTAGGATTTTCGCTTCTCTATATTCCTTCATTATTAATGGATACTCCAGCTACAATCGTATCTAATTAAGTCAGCCACTATAGTATAAGAATGAGGCAAATCATCAGCCACTACATTTAAGAAATACAATTCCGTGCAGATTATAAAGAATTATTCTGTAAATGCTGACAGTTTTCGCTTCTCTACAATCCCTCATTGTTAAATAATGGATACTCCAGCTACAACCATATCTAATTAATTAAATCTCAGATAATTTTTGAAACTTGTTTCTTTAGTATGTGTATTTGTACGAGTGCTTTTGAAATCGTTGTGGAGATTGATTTATTCTCTTTTTTTTTTATAACTATGCCCAGAGGATATCAATTGTCATTCATATAACATAATTAGTTTCTTTCCTATTAAAAAGTTAAAAAAAAATTAGCATCATTTGTGTTTGGACATTGTTTACAAGTCAATTGTTTTTTATTTATGGTGTACACTTGCACCCTTGTTTTTCTCATGAAGATTGTTTCAGTAACAACCCATCTTTCTACCTTCATATGTTGAATGCAATGTGAGACTTTGTTATAATATTCCAGTGATCCAGAGAGTTCTAATATAGTAGTAACTGCTGGACATGAAGGCCTTTAGTTTTGGGACCTACGGTGAGTTTTTTTTTTTTCGTCATTATTTTTTTGTTTACTTTGTTATCTTAGTTCTTTTTAGTTTGCGTAAAACATCAATCTTTAATGGTTATGTTGCATTCTATCTATCCTTATTACTACTAATGCACCCTAGTGTTAGAAGACTCCCTGTTGGAAAGCTGCCTAATTATGATTATAAAGCTTATAAAGCTTGGGCAGTTCTCACTTTATAAGCTGATTTTGTGAGATTGAGTTAGGCCAAAGATCAAATTCTAAAATGGCATTAGAGTCCATCCTACATTCATTGTTAGGCCACTTGCATTTGCCATGCTCCTGGCTAGTAGCCCAGGATGTGAGGGGGAGTGTTTGAAAGTTGTCTTAATTGTGATCATCCCTAGCCTGCCTTAGTTGTGGCCTCTTTGTAGGATGACTGAATTGCATCCTTAAGGGTGGTGGTTTAGTCCCACTTTGACTAAAGATACGGCTTAAATAAAGGTTATAAAGCTTGGGTAGGGGTAGTCTTCACCTTATATGCTGGTTTTGTGGGATTGAGTTAGACCTTAGATCAAATTCTAAGACTCCTCACTATATGCGAATGTATGGGAGAGAATTATTGTGTGTAGTCTTACCCTTGCAATGCAAACAGGCTATTTCCGAATTTGAACCCATGACCAACCAGTCACCAAGGCGCAACTTTACCTCATGCAAATAAGACTAATAATGCAGTATCCTTACCGTTGTGCTAGTGATGTCCCTCATTCTATCCATTCTTAATTAGAATAATATTTTTTATACTAAAACTTAAACGAATTTTGTTTTGAATGACGTTGCAATTGTATTATGCAATGCTATAAAACTTGGTTTAGACCAGAAAAATGGTGAACTGATCTCTTGAACAGTTTGAGCAGCATGTAGATTTGTTATTCAACCAAACCAGTATGAATTGTGAGTTGGCAGGTTTTGAGTTAACTGTTGTTTTATCAGAACTCCGGTTACTGGAATCTGGAAGTGTCTCAATCTGAACTTAAACTCTTGATTGTTTCTGCTTTTCACCTTTTGGGCTAGACTCTTTTGATATCTATTTTGGGTTTGACTTCATTGATGTTTGCTTTTGTGTATTTTGAGTTTTATGTGGCGTGTAAAACATGTCTTTTTTATATTTGAAATTATTAAGTTGTGACTTATGAGTTTTATGCATCCTCAGTGCAAGTTTAGTTAAATTTAATAGTGATTTAAAGATTACCTGTCTTATTTGTTATTTTTTTTTGCTTAAACAACTTTTTAATCCCTATAAAATAAGATGTTTTTTTTTTAGTCCTTTAAAGTTTGTTTTTTTTTTTGTTTTAATATTTTAAAGATTTAAAATTTTTGGTTTTAGTTCCTAATTTTTAAAACCAAAAGAAAATAATTTTTAAAGGACTAAAATCAAAGCAAAATTTTTTAAAGGACTGAATAAAAAACCGTTTATTTTATAAGGACCAATAGGTTATTTAAGCTTATTTTTTTATGTGTATACACACTATCTACTTTTATCACCCCATTCTTGATCTTAAGTGGGATCTGGATTTTGACAACCTTGCTAAAGAGAAAAGGCTTTTGATTGTTGTTGGTTTATGTTATATAGCAATACTAATACTAAATAAGACTAATAACATAAAAAAGAAAACTAACGTACCCTAATGTCCAAAGGCTCCCCACTATGCAAAGGTATGGGAGACAGTCTTTGTACACAACCTTACTTTGCATACACAGATAGGCTATTTCCAGATTCAAACTCCTGACAAATTGCTTACCAAGGCACAACTTTACTGCATATGCAAATAAGACTAATAATGCAGTAGTATCTTTTATACTCTAACATATGGTTCTGATGCATGTTTCAAAAAACACTACTATTGCTGTTCATAATAGCTTCATTGTGAATTAAAACTGATCGTGTTTAATGCTTATATTGTTTTACTGCGTTATTGAACAAGATGGAAAAACACTTTCTACACAAAATTGTTTTTATTTGGCAACACAATTTATTTGGAGTTTTGATTGACTGCAGAACCTGGCTAAATTATTTGGGACACTTACCCAAATTTGCCTCATAGTAAAGTTGCTTTTTACACTTTATAGTATGCAAATATTTTTTTGAGCGGGTGAAATTGTGACTTTGTGAATGCAAAGATGAAGGATACAGATGTCCGTTTTGTTTAGTACATCTGTCTTTTATTAACTTGCACCCTCAAGAATTCGATCTCAATTCACTTGCATTTGTAGTGAGTAATGGAGCACTGCATCATAAGTCAACCGTAGCGGCAGTATTTTTTTTATTTTTTATTGTGTTATCTGTATGTTCATGTGTAATTAGCTTTGCTGTTTCCACCATTGTAAAGGACAAATATTTGTACCTCATCATGTCCAAGTGTATGATTTCTTGTTCATAGGCAACAGAGGAATTACCTTTAGCCTTTGAGTCTGATAAAATTGTTTACAATGATTTAATTTATGCATGGAAATTTATTTGTAGTAATCCATTTCGTCCTTTGAGGATCCTCGATCCTGCACCAAGAATCATATATAGTTTGGATTGGTTGTCAAAGCCAAGGTAACACATTATTTTAACTGGATTGTATGCTGTCTAAATTTGACATTGTGATTAACTCAGAATTATTTTGTTTATACTTTTCTAGTTGCATCATTATGTCCTTTGATGATGGAACAACGAGAACCATTAGCTTGGTGAAGGCTACGAATGACCTCCCTGTCACTGGAGAAACATACAGTGGAAAAAAGCAACTTGGGTTGCATGGTTCTTCATATTCATCTTTTGCCATTTGGAGCGTTCAAGTGTCACGTATAACAGGTGCATTTTTTGGTATGCATTACTTGCATCTTTTGACATTACTTGACTTTTGTTTTCAGGTATGTGTTTTTTGGTATGCATTACTGTATTAGGCAGAATGTCTGTTCTTAGGTCTGTAACATCTAATTGTTGGATGTTGGATCATGTTTGTTCTGTAAAGGGTTGGGTACCCCTTATACCCTCATTTATATAACTTTCTTTTGGCTGATAAAAAAAATGATTATATAGTCTTATTGCTAGAAACATTTGTTTTACCTTAGGCATTGACAAACCTATGTACTGTTAATCTTACCCTGTAAGGTAACTGTTATTTTTTCTAGGCAAACAAACTATCCTGTATTGATAAATCTGTTACTGTTAGTTTCTCAATATCATAATGAGACACTTAAACAATTCATAATCATTACTACTATTTACTAAATGATGGGTATATTTTTATTATGTTAGGCATGGTGGCTTATTGTGGTGCAGATGGTGCTGTCTTTCGTTTTCAGGTAATTGTAATATTTTATTGGAGATATCACTTGCAATTACCTGCACTGCTACTTTTATGATCCAATAGTCAAAGAGTTTGCAGTCCCAACCCTTTATGAAGTTGAATTTCAACACAAGGAAATATGAGCTTGTGCATTGTTAATTTGTTAGTCCAAGCCAAGATGGCTTTTGCATATGTGCCTCCACTCCACCTAGTAACTTCAGCATCCAAGAGTTGTTCCTTGACACAGGCTGGAATTAATGTAAATTTAGTAGCTAATGTTGCCTAAATGGCTAATCACTTGTTTCGCAAAAGGTTTGCAGCCTGGGTGCCCTTATTCATGGAACTAATGAGTAATTACCCAATTTTATTGGCATATATATTGGACTAGAGGCTAGAGCTGGCTTATTATATCTTTTGTTTGAAGATTAGGAGTATAAGACCTATTATAAAGTTTTAGATTATACGAACCCATGTTGATTATTTCTAATCCAGAAAGCCTAAATGTGTGATGTAGCTGAAAACTGAAAAGGGGTCTACCGGTGAATAGGCTCTATAAATTTTATGGTAAATTATACTTTTACTCATGCAGTTTCATACTTTCTCAAATTATCCTCCTATAGTTTATTTCATTTATTTTGTGGCAAACTGTGACTAAAAAGAAAAGGCTGTGGGTATAGCACAGGTGAGTTTAGAGATAAAAAAAAAAATAAAGGTGTAAGGGAATGAACATTGAACCGGGGGGGGAATGATTTTAGAAAGTGTGAAATTGCAACGGAGAGTGTTAATTTTAAAATTACGTGAACACAAAATAAGTGATCATGTGAGGCAATATCATCACATGGAGCCTTTAAAAGAAATAACCTGCTTGTCTCGTGACAGTTATCGATTGTCTTCTATTAAAAACTAAGAGCAGGATGTTTTGCCTTTTAGTTAAGGAACAAGGATTTGAAAGAGGACTTCAGTTTATAATCTATTATGGAAAAAGTGCAGTATTTGACAGCATATCTCAAATTTGTAAATAAACTTTTTCAAAATTGTAACTGCAATCCTTGATTAATTCCTTGTACATATGAATTTTCTCCAGCCTCTTCCCCCAAAATAAAAATAATTCTGAGATTTGTATAATTTACTCAGCTTACTACTAAAGCAGTGGAGACAGATCATGCACGCAGTCGAATCCGACGGTTCCTTTGTGGGTCGGTAACTGAGGAGGATTCAACTCTCATTATTAACACTCCTTTTCCATGGAAGAAGACAGCTGACAAGGGTCGGTATGCTGAATCTTTCCGAGACCTATTAAGCAAGTCAAATCTAAGCAGAAGTGCAAATAATCAAATGACAGAATCTTCAAATCCTGATTCTCAGACTCTAGGTCAGCCTTGCTAACTAAGATGTCAACAAATACGATTAGCTGCCATAGTTTCTCTGAGAATTCTTATTACTCTTCAATTTTTGCAGTCATGGGTGCTGGTGAGAATCTGGGTTTGGAATCTGAGTCTGAGGAAGCATTATGTTCTGTGAAGCAGCCCAAAAGACCAAAACTGAATAGTGGCAGCAAGAAAAAAAAAAAAACAGTAGAAAGCCTGGCTCCTGTTTGCAGAGATGGTGATATGTCAAAAATTCCTCCTGGGGCTGATGATGAAAAGTCGGATTTTGGGAATATAGCTGAAGCCTTCCCTCCCAAAATAGTGAGATGGAATATGAACAAAGGTAGTGAAAGATGGTTGTGTTTTGGTGGAGCTTGTGGACTTGTACGTTGTCAGGAGATTGTTTACTCTGATATCGATAAGAAATTGGTCTTGAAGAAATGACAGCATCTTAACCTCTCTTTTTAATTTATTATGACAGCATCTTAACCTCTCTTTTTAATTTATTATGACAGCATCTTAACCTCTTAAACATGATGTCGTAAATTCCCTTTATGTGAATATCATCTATGGAATTAGATTAAATCACACTTAAAAAAATCGTAGCTAACTGTGAAGAGTCAATAGGTAACAGCTTTTATTCCTTATAGACTATAAAGTGCAGGAAAAGGATTTGGCTTTTTGTAGCTAGTCCTCCTCCTATGTAATTTTAATTTGTGTCAAGCGCCTGATGTAAATTGTACTGTTTAATATTATCATGCTTTATTGCTTTGATGTTTTTATTTCAAAATTATTTTCAATCTTCAAATAGGCTAAAGTTTATCTTTTTGAACTGATACAAACATAGAACATTTGTTAATTACCTCAGTATTCCTAAGAATATAAAGTAAATCCTAAAACAAACACTCCTTATAATATAAAAACACACTGTACGAGGCATAACAAATATCCCTCGCCCACTTTTTTTTTTTTTTAGGCAATTCACCTAAACTTAAATTCCAACTCATTTTACGAATAAAAACTGTTATCTATTACAAATAATTTTATAACTATCAAGTAGAATTGCCATCCTACAACAGATTGAATAAACTTAAAAGTACTAATCCAAGGTACAGTACCCTTAACTCAACTATTCGATTCTCTTGTAATATAGAAAAATATTAAAAAACATATGAACTTTTCAAACTTGTGAAAAGGTTTATAACTTTCTTTTTATGGGTCCTATTATGTTATATTTGTTTTAAGAATTTTAGAACAACAGAGTCTAACATAGGTGATAAATAGTTAGATTTCATGAACATGTTATTAGAAGTTCAATGTTTGACCATGAAAGAATCCTTGGTATAAACTAAAACAAAGTTTTAAGAATTTTAGCAATCTTTTAGTCTAATGCTACAACTTTTTAACAACTTAAATAAGACCCATAATTATCTCGGATCTTCATATTTCTGTAAAATGGGCATTGCAAGTAATTTCCAGCTTGTGTTTGGATGAGGGACTTTAACATAAAGGCATTTAAAATATATGAAATTAAAATTACTTTCAATTAAATGTCTTTCTTTTTTAAAAGGTTTTGTTTGGATAAAATATTCAATTTTTTTGTTTATTAAATTCTTTGTTTGGACAGTGCAATTAGATTTTCACCATTTACAAGATTTCATCTTTAAATATTTATTTAAAAAGTTAAAATTTCAATATTAAACTTTATAGAAAATAAACATTAGCCAATTTTTAAATATTTAATAATTTAAAAATAATATTAATATTAATAATTATTATATTATTTAAAAATATGAATTTTTCCCAAACAAAAATACATGGTTTTAGTCTAGGGTAAAGACTTAAAGTTATATTATTT